>CM019721.1:36033392-36321348 GCA_009760885.1 Achatina immaculata
ATTTGCAGATTATCAACAATGTCTTGCAGCCATCTTCGCCATGGTCTTCCTCTCTTTCTTTTTCCCATTATGTACCCCTCCAAGACAGTCTTCTCTAAATTATCATGGTGTTTAATGTGTCCAAAATATTTAAGTTTTCTCTATTTAATCCTCTTTACAAGCCAGCCTTCTTCAATATTAAGTTCTTGTAGTATGGATATATTTGTTCTTTTTTTGTCCATGATATTTGAAGAACTCTTCTGTAGCATTTACATTCAAAGGCATTTATTTGTTTCTCAGTTGTTTTGTTATGTGTCCAGGTCTCACAGGCATATGTTGTGATGGGAAAGATGCATGCCCTTAAAAATCTTATTTTTGTAGTTCTGTCTGTTCCTCTCCACAGATTCTTTAGTTGTTTTACTTTCTGAAGAGCGATAGATGTCCTCCTTTTAATTTCCCTCATTGTATCTCCATTATTAGTTAGTAATGATCCAAGATATTCAAAACTCTCCACCTCTTCCAATTTTTCCTCATTGATACATATTTCAGCTGCTTTATTTGTTTTGTCAGTTGTCATCAATTTAGTTTTCTTTGCATTAAGATGGAGGTTTTGCTCTTCACTATTCTTACGGACTGACATAATTACTTTTTCCATTCCTTTTTGTGTTGTGGATAGTAACACTGTGTCATCAGCATATCTAATCTCTGGTATTTCATAACCTCCAATTGTTATGGCATCATAATATTCTTTGTCTACATCTTCTCTAACATTCCTCATTATATTTTCAGTATACAAGTTAAATAAGTAAGGCAACAATATGCACCCCTAAGGGACGCCTTGTTTTATGTCAAACCAAGTTGTTGTTTCACCATTTATTCTTACTGCTGCCTGTTGGTCTAGTTACAGCAGTGATGTTAATTGTATCACATGTGTTGGAAATCCCATTTTTTCCCCCCATTATTTCCCAAAGTTTCTGGTGCTGTACACAATCAAACGCCTTCTTTTCTAGCACCACCACACCAAAAAAAAAGGCCCCGAGGTCCACCCAGCCTCTTAAAAACGGGTGCCAGAGAAATCTGGGAAGGTTAATGCGGCCAGATGTGATACTGACCACATCACACTTACATGTGCCGAAGGTCTTCGAAATATGAGCATCACACTGTATCCCCAATATGCCCTAATGGCATGGTGACAGGAATTTTACCTTGTTACTTTTTTTAACCATAAAAAAAGAAATACAGATAATCCTTGTTCTGTATCTTTGAAGTGTGCATGTGAGTGAGATATGATGTTGATGGCTGTTCACCTTAACTGGTAAAGATTATAAGATGTTTAAGGAGAGTTCTGAATGTAACAGGAAGAGATCAAATCAGAAATAACGCCATCAAGGCAAGGATTGGAGTAACATCAGCACAACACTACATCCGGAAACATCAAATCAAATGGTTTGGCCACTACCACCAGATGGTATACCACAGAAACATCAAATAAAATGGTTTGGCCACTACCACCAGTTGGTATACCACAGAAACATCAAATCAAATGGTTTGGCCACTACCACCAGATGGTATACCACAGAAACATCAAATCAAATGGTTTGGCCATTACCACCAGATAGTATACCACAGAAACATCAAATCAAATGGTTTGGCCACTACCACCAGATAGTATACCACAGAAACATCAAATCAAATGGTTTGGCCACTACCACCAGATGGTATACCACAGAAACATCAAATCAAATGGTTTGGCCACTACCACCAGATGGTATACCACAGAAACATCAAATCATATGGTTTGGCCACACACATGTGGCTTGTTTGTTACCTTAGCTATCCAAGGATTGAAGATGCTGTCCAGTTTGGCAATCAGCAACCCATAGTTGACATGCTAGAGTCAGGGTTGGTGAACTGTAGCTGACCAAAACTCTATCCCATCTCTCTGTTGGTACTCCCAGTACAGGCCTAACCTGGCTAACAGGGCAGGGATCATCATAGTCCCTATGGGGGTGGTGGAGTCTGCTAAAGAAGTATTGCATGCCCCCTGCTTTTTTAGCTCAGCTTAGGGACTGAGAATACAGCTGTCGTAACCTGCTCACAGGCCAACACAATGCTATGCCTCAACATCATCGCATCATCAACTGCAAAGAACACCAGCTCACAGTTACATGGGGATAGAAGTCCAAACTTAACATGTCTTACCTTCAGTGGTCTTTTAACTGATTTATTTATTGTGAGTTCTTTTAGTGCAATTCTGTATATTTTAAAATTCATACACAACATATATATTGATCTTTCAGTCCTGTTCCAAATTATATAAAAGCGTCAGTCGAAACAGTTATGAAAATCCATCATAATGAGAGACCAGGAGATGTAATCGTATTTCTGACTGGAATGGTGAGTACAGAGTTAATGTTCACTGAAATAAGACCCTTTTGATCTGAAGTGCAGTTTAACTCTTTTGTTACTGGGAACTGCACAGAGGACTTCATAACAAAAATTAACAGACAAGATAACTGCTTGCTTGTTCATTCATTTATTGATTCATTTAAAAAAAAAAAAACATTTCTAATTTTAAACTACAATATAAGGCATATATGGACATTGCAAAGCAGATATGTTTATTAAAGGGTTGTTTGTGTGATCTTGGGATTTTTAGTCAGATACAGTAAGAGTTAAATTATTTGTTAACCCCTTTAGTGTTAGATAAAAAGTGGGACTGCTCTATACATGGTGATTTAGTTTCACGAAAACAAGTAGAATTCGCAACAGTTGTAAAGGCAAAATAAATATTTATTATGCCAGAAGTGAAAATATAATTTCTTGACGTAAACTAATGATGATGATGAAAGTGGTGGCAGTGATGATGGCTATGGTGGTAAGCTGATGAGAGTAAAAGTGGTTGTAAATTATAACGAATATGCTCGTGGTAATGACTATTATAATTTCTTGACACGGACTCATAATAGGTGAAGGTGGTATAATGATGGCATGATGATGCTGATGTCAAAATAAATAGTTTTTCTTTACAAGTGTTTGATAAACTGTGAAGCTGTGTCACTTTATGCTTCTCTTAGAAATGTCATGCTTCCCAGCGAATCTGAATGACGACCTGGAATGTTGCCACAGACCACACAAATTCAAGTGCATTTTCAACAGTTTTATTGTTGTCATCATTATCATAAGCATCACCCTTGGTGAAAGAATCTAAATTGTCTATATAAAAATTGTCTATATATAAGTAGAAACATTGGTACCATCATGTGACAAGCCTCATTGTCTCTGAAGCGAATGTGTTTATGACAACTGGCCGCTGTTCTCAGCATGTGTCCCTTAACACAAAAACAGCTATATTTAGCTTGTTCCTTTTGATGAATTTGCTGTTCACGAAGCCTTCCGTGGTAACTGGTAGCTAGGTCAGTCACTATTTACGAGAGAGTAAGAAAATGTTGGAAGTAGCACTATTAAATACGTCTGTATTTTAACTCACATCAGTGAGTTAACTCGGAGAGAGACACTATAAGAGTGACAAGTGAGCACAAGATGGCTTAGGTTAATGCTCTTTTACATAGTAATTTTGGAGTATTTTGAGTGTAGTTTAAGTTTTTGTTAATATTCTTCTGCATCAGTAACTTTAGAGTCTTCAAGTGTGGTTCATATTCTTGTTCTGAATGCCATGAAATAGAGTTATTTGCTCTTTTGTCCACTTTGTTTTAATATTGATTATTTTATGCACTTTATATCAAGACAAATGAATGAAAACAACTCTCTCTCTCCTTTCTCTCTCTCTCTCTCTCTCTTTCTTTCTCTCTCTCTCTCTCTCCCTCTCTCTCTCTCTCTCTATATATATATATATATACATATTTCCCCCCCTTTTTTTTCAGAATGAAGTTGATGATGTAGTTTCACAGTTGATGTAAGTATTTTTTTTTCTTATAAAACATTTTGTTTTCAGTCTCCAGTTTCCTGAAACTTGTTTTTAATCTTTGGATGGCTTTTATCTGATTATATTTAAGAGTGGATTAACTGTATTTTTGTTGCTATGGTACATGCTTATGTTTTAAGTTTTGACTTAATTGTTCGAGTGATTTGTTAGTTGACCATCAAGGCAAGGGTTGGAGTAACACCAGCACAACACTACATCCAGAAACATCAAATCAAATGGTTTGGTCACGTTACATGACAACCACCAGACAGTATACCAAGAAACAACAAATCAAGTGATTTTGTCACATTACATGACAACCACAGGACGGTATACCAAGAGACATCAAATCAAATGATTTTGTTACATTACATGACAACCACCAGACAGTATATCAAATCAAATGATTTTGTCACATTACATGACAACCACCAGACAGTATGCCAAGAAACATCAAATCAAATGGTTTTGTCACATTACATGACAAGCACCAGACAGTATACCAAGAAACATCAAATCAAATGGTTTTGTCACATTACATGACAAGCACCAGACAGTATACCAAGAAACATCAAATCAGATGGTTTTGTCACATTACATGACAACCACCAGACAGTATACCAAGAAACATCAAATCAAATGGTTTTGTCACATTACATGACAACCACCAGACAGTATGCCAAGAAACATCAAATCAAATGGTTTTGTCACATTACATGACAGCCACCAGACAGTATGCCAAGAAACATCAAATCAAATGGTTTTGTCACATTACATGACAGCCACCAGAGAGTATGCCAAGAAACATCAAATCAAATGGTTTTGTCACATTACATGACAACCACCAGACAGTATGCCAAGAAACATCAAATCAAATGGTTTTGTCACATTACATGACAACCACCAGACAGTATACCAAGAAACATCAAATCAAATAGTTTTGTCACATTACATGACAACCACCAGACAGTATGCCAAGAAACATCAAATCAAATGGTTTGGTCACGTTACATGATAACCTGATAACCACCAGACAGCATGCCAAGAAACATAAAATCAAGTGGTTTGACTGCATTACACATCTGTAACAGTAACTATGTCCCATCAGACCTTTTGCAATCAGTTTTCATTGCCCTACCAAAGAAACAAGGTGCAGTTGAATGTGAAGACCATCGAACCATTAGTCTTATAAGCCATGTTACCAAAATCCTGCCTCGTATTGTCATGAGAAGAGTCAGGGGCAAAATAAAACCAGAAATCGCTGAAGAACAGTGTGGATTCAGTGAAGGACAAGGAACAAGTAATGCCATGTATATATATATACACATATACATATAGAGAACATTGATGGAAAGATCAATAGAAGTAAAGATGGACCTATATTTATGCTTCGTAGACTACTGTAAAGCATTCGATAAAGTGAGACACACAGAAATGTCAGATGTGTTTACTCATGTCAGTTGTTTTAACCTTCTGTCAGATGTGTTTACTCATGTCACTTGTTTTAAACCTCTGTCAGATGTGTTAACCCCATGTCAGTTGTTTTAACCTTCTGTCAGATGTGTTAACCCCTTGTCAGTTGTTTTAACCCTCTGTCAGATGTGTTTACTCATGTCAATTGTTTTAACCCTCTGTCAGATGTGTTTACTCATGTCAATTGTTTTAACCTTCTGTCAGATGTGTTTACTCATGTCAATTGTTTTAACCCTCTGTCAGATGTGTTTACACATGTCAATTGTTTTAACCCTCTGTCAGATGTGTTAACCCCATGTCAGTTGTTTTAACCCTCTGTCAGATGTGTTAACCCCTTGTCAGTTGTTTTAACCCTCTGTCAGATGTGTTAACCCCTTGTCAGTTGTTTTAACCCTCTGTCAGATGTGTTTACACATGTCAGTTGTTTTAACCCTCTGTCAGATGTGTTTACACATGTCAGTTGTTTTAACCCTCTGTCAGATGTGTTAACCCCTTGTCAGTTGTTTTAACCCTCTGTCAGATGTGTTTACTCATGTCAATTGTTTTAACCCTCTGTCAGATGTGTTTACACATGTCAATTGTTTTAACCCTCTGTCAGATGTTTTAACCCTGTGTCAGTTTTAAGATGTAATTGTTCCTTGTCTGTATTATTCTCAGATCAGAGGCCCGAAAACTAAGTAAAGATAATATGAAACTGAAAGTGTTACCTATGCATGGAAGTTTGCCCTCATCTGAACAGGTAAGGTTTTAGCATTGTTGTTTAAAAAAAAAAAAATACTACATTTGTTTTTATTTGGAAAAAATTACAATACTTTTGTTGTCATTTAGGAAAAAAAAAGATACTTCTTGTTTTGTAGTTAGTAAATAATAGAATATGTACATGTGTTTTTAGTTGGGGGGAAAAGGTATGATACTTTTGTTTTTAGTTAGTAAGTAAAGGCATATGTATCTTATGTATCTTTGTTTTAGTAAAAGTGTAGCACTGATTGGCTTTGACTGTTATATTTCTCCTTAGTACCCAGTCATACATGCAGGCTGTCAGTTCATTTGGTGATCTCCTCCCACACCATCTCGTCAGACTATCCGGTAACATTCTTCTCAAACGTATTCGGCTCTCCTTCCATCTGTTTTTCCTGTTACAGTATTTTCAATACCACCTCTTCTCATTGCATGTCCAATGAAAGTACATTATCATGCTTTTTCACAAAATGTATTTTTTTTTTCTTTTTCTGTCTCTCTCACTCTTCTCATACATTCTTCATTAGTAATCTTTGCTGTCCAGGGATTTTGTAACATTCTTCTGATAAACCACACTTCTACTGCTTCCAGTGATGTTTGTATGGACCTGCCTGTTGTCCATGATTCGCTTCCATATAATAAAATAGACTCAGTATTGCATTTTAAGACCTGTTTTCTAACGTTCATTGATAAAGATGCGTTAATGTTCATTGATACAGATGCGTTAACTTTCATTGATAAAGATGCATTAATGTTCATTGATAAAGATGTGTTGCATAGTATAAAATGCAGTCTTTGCTTGACCTATTTTGCTCCTAATTTCTGTTCTTCTTTCCTTACTTAATGTAATTCAGAAGAGACAGTAATACGTCAATGAAGCACCTGCTACTGATCCACCTCAGTGCTATGTCCTGTATTTCAACATCATGACATTTTAATATGAGGGTCATACCGAAAGTTGTGAGCAAATTTTTTTAAAATCAGAATTTTCTTCACTTTTCAACATAATCTCCATTTCTCTGTACACATTTTCCCCATAGTTCTGCAAGTTTGAAAATACCCTCCTGGTAGAATTCTGTTCCAGCTGACCGATGATGGCACAGATGCACTGCTTTCTGGATGTTCTCTCCTGTGGGACCCAGCAGGCACAGACTTTTCTATAGCCTAGGGTTTCAATCATTTCCTGTACTACATTGTGTCCTATTCCAAGATTTACAGCGATTTCAGATACTGTGACACATCTATCTTCTTTAATGATGTCGTCAACCCTTTCCACGATGCGTTCAGCAGAGGCAGTTTGAGGGTGACCCGCTGTGAGGCATATCTTGCTCGTGTTTCCATCTTTGAAATGTTTAACCCACCTGCTAACACTGCTAGCACCCATACACACATCTCCATAAGCAAGCTGAAGTCTTTGGTGAATTTCAGCAGCGGGGATTTCCTCTTTAATGAGGAACTCAGTAACAGCACGTTGACGAAAGGAAACTTCAGCACCCACCATTTTGTTTAGGCTCCACGTGGTCACGTGACACACGAAGTGCAAAGGATGCAAGTTAAGGTGATACATTTATATTTTCTCTATCTATAAATTCTGATATTTAAAAAATGTTTGCTCATGACTTTCAGTATGATCCTTGTATCATGCCTTATTTGGTCTTTATATCAGTTATGTCTCATATATTTCACTCAGATATTTACAAGTAAATAATGCTGCCAATTTTTAATTGTTTTGTTGATTTCAGATGAAAGTTTTTGAAAGGACCCCAAACAACACAAGGAAGATTGTTGTAGCAACCAATATTGCAGAAACTTCCATTACAATCCCAGGAATCACGTACAGTAGGAATATTTTCTATACTGCTCATTTTATCATTCATTTACAGAAGTTAGGAGTGCAGATCATTAACTATTATCTTACTGTTGACTGTATAAGCAGCTTTAAAAAAAATAGCTGCAGTCATAAAGTTGTGAGTTCATAGATTTAAACCATTATAAATGCTAAAAATAGGTATTACATCATTTGATGGCAAAACATGGTGTATGTGTTGTTTGGTCACAAAAAATGTTTAAGTGATCTTAGGTTTTGTAGTGTTACAGTTAGAAGAGGTCTCTTGTGCATATAAATAGACTGGTCTTCTTAGGAGCATATATTTTGCTGTTAATGTGCTTACTGCTGTATGTTTAATGTGTTCTGGCGTACCTTGCCTTGTAGGCAGACGTTCTCATATTTCAAGAGTGGTTCCCTAACACATATGTTTCAGGTGCTCATTTTTTTTTTATCATTTGGGGTGGATAGGAACATGACAGTTACTGGCCTGACAGTCTTCTACCAGTGAAGTGGTGAATGTAGTGATATGAGTGAACTCTACCAGTGAAGTGGTGAATGTAGTGATATGAGTGAAATCTACCAGTGAAGTGGTGAATGTAGTGATATGAGTGAACTCTACCAGTGAAATGGTGAATGTAGTGATATGAGTGAACTCTACCAGTGAAATGGTGAATGTAGTGATATGAGTGAACTCTACCAGTGAAATGGTGAATGTAGTGATATGAGTGAACTCTACCAGTGAAGTGGTGAATGTAGTGATATGAGTGAACTCTACCAGTGAAATGGTGAATGTAGTGATATGAGTGAACTCTACCAGTGAAATGGTGAATGTAATGATATGAGTGAAATCTACCAGTGAAGTGGTGAATGTAGTGATATGAGTGAACTCTACCAGTGAAGTGGTGAATGTAGTGATATGAGTGAAATCTACCAGTGAAGTGGTGAATGTAGTGATATGAGTGAAATCTACCAGTGAAATGGTGAATGTAGTGATATGAGTGAACTCTACCAGTGAATGGTGAATGTAGTGATATGAGTGAATCTACCAGTGAAATGGTGAATGTAGTGATATGAGTGAACTCTACCAGTGAAATGGTGAATGTAGTGATATGAGTGAACTCTACCAGTGAAGTGGTGAATGTAGTGATATGAGTGAACTCTACCAGTGAAGTGGTGAATGTAGTGATATGAGTGAACTCTACCAGTGAAGTGGTGAATGTAGTGATATGAGTGAAATCTACCAGTGAAGTGGTGAATGTAGTGATATGAGTGAACTCTACCAGTGAAATGGTGAATGTAGTGATATGAGTGAACTCTACCAGTGAAATGGTGAATGTAGTGATATGAGTGAACTCTACCAGTGAAATGGTGAATGTAGTGATATGAGTGAACTCTACCAGTGAAGTGGTGAATGTAGTGATATGAGTGAACTCTACCAGTGAAATGGTGAATGTAGTGATATGAGTGAACTCTACCAGTGAAATGGTGAATGTAATGATATGAGTGAACTCTACCAGTGAAATGGTGAATGTAGTGATATGAGTGAACTCTACCAGTGAAATGGTGAATGTAGTGATATGAGTGAAATCTACCAGTGAAATGGTGAATGTAGTGATATGAGTGAACTCTACCAGTGAAATGGTGAATGTAGTGATATGAGTGAACTCTACCAGTGAAATGGTGAATGTAGTGATATGAGTGAAGTGTGTTAGCAGCAGCAGTGATGGCCTGAAGAGTGTGGTGAAGAAGATAAACACTGATAACATACAGGTTTTATATCTGTATGTATGTGTGAATTTGTGTTCAGGATGGGAGCACCCCATTCACCTGCATTGGAATATGATGAACTGCATTGTTTTTTAATGTGACCTTCACATGATATCCTATTTTTAATCTTCATTCACCTTCAAACAGATATTCTTCATTCTTTCAAATGCTTTTTTTGTTTCTTTTCTAAGCACTAGTGCATAGGGTACCTATTTTCGCAGCATGGTTGACTAGAGTATGTGGGTAGCCCGGTTACAAACCCCACAGCCTTTTGGGTCACTATTAGCTATCCCACATGTCCCCATGCACAGTACATGTTGGTGCATTTCAGCATTTCCTTTTCTTTTACATTGTATACATCTCATGACACAGTGACCTTGAGAGGACAGTAAAAGAAGGCATGAAGGGCACAGCTGACAAAGCAGTGAATCCAAGATAATATTAACACTCCAAACACCACAGTTAGAGTTCAGTAAAACAGCAAAAGAAGTGCTGGGATATCGGGAAACGGAGAAAAGAGGAATGGATAAACAAGACCACATGGGAAAAGATAGAGTAAAGAAAGGAAATCAAGAAAAAATTACTGAACACCAAATCACAAAGGCTAAAAGAACAAGTTTTAAGTAATTGTGCACAAAAAGACAAAGAAGTGAAGGAATCATGCCGTCAAGATAAACGTCAATGCTATGACAACTTAGCAGAGAAAGCAGCATATACAAATGACATGAAAACCATATACAAAATCACAAAGCAGATGACAGGTAACTTCAGCACAAGAGGTGAGAGTGCAATAAGGATACTACAGGGACAACTGGTCAGTGGAGAAAGAGAAAAAATTGAAAGATGGAGGGAACACTTTAACACCCTACTAAACAGAACACAAGCAGCACAAACAATAGACATACCTGAAGCAAAAACGGAACTAAACATCAATACAGGACCAATAACAATAAGTGAAGTAAAGGAGGCAATAAAGAAGCTAAAATTAGACAGGGCACCAGGTGAAGATTAAGTGACTGCTGAGATGCTGAAAGCAGAAGAAACAGAAATATACAAAACAACTCTGCTGGATACTACAACAAATTTGGGATCTAGAAAAAACTCCAGAGGAGTGGAAAACTGGCCTTATAGTAAAACTATCAAAGAAGGGTGACCTCAGAGATTGCAGGAACTGGAGAGGCATTACCCTACTGCCACTCACCAGTAAAGTATTTTGCAGAATAATCATCCATAGAATTGTACCAGCACTTGAGGGAAAACTTCAGAAAGAGCAGGCAGGATTTAGGAAAGGAAGAGCATGAATAGACCACATATTTGTACTTAGACAAATATTAGAACAGGCAAATGAGTACCATAGCACAATATATGCATTGTTTATAGATTTTGAGAAAGCCTTAGACAGTGTCAACAGAGATGCACTGTGGAAAATCCTAAGATGGCATGGCCTCCCTCATAAGATAGTGAATGTGATCAAAGCCCTATACGAGGGTTTTCAGTGCAAAGTGATCTGTGGAGAACATACCTCCAGCGGCTTTAGGGTACAAACAGGAGTGAAGCAAGGATGTGTACTATCACCAACATTATTTATCTTGGCAGTAGACTGGTTAATGAAGGAGGCAACATCAGACAAACGCAGAGGATTACAATGGACCCTTGACACAGTGCTGGAGGACCTTGACTTTGCGGTTGACATTTGTCTACTATCAAGCAGCCACAAAGAAATGCAAGATAAAATAAACAAGCTAACTCAGATTGCAAACAACATAGGACTAAAGATCAACATAGGAAAGACAAAGTTAATGAAGCAAAATATGAACAACAGAAATGTACTCAGAGTAGATAGCAAGTTAATGGAGGAGGTCAATGAATTTGTATACCTTGGCAGTAGAGTAGTAGAAAATAGAGACAGCACAGAGGACATCAACAGCAGACTTACTAAAGCAAACCAGGCGTTTGCAATGCTGCAGACTATATGGAAATCTAAAAAATTAACCATGAATACGAAAATTAGGATATTTAAGAATAATGTTCTAAGTGTACTACTCTATGGAAGTGAATGCTGGAAAATCACCAGAACCATAGAAAACAAGTTGAATTCTTTCCAGACTAAATGTTTACGAAGAATTAGAAAAATATTTTGGCCAAACACCATAAGAAATAACATCTTGTTGGCAGAAATGCAGATGAAACCACTGACAGCAATTATTGAGGAAAGATGCTGGTAATGGTTGGGACATGTGCACCAAATGACTGACAACGCACTACCAAAAGTAGCCCTAAGATGGACACCACAGGGGAACAGAAGTAAGGGTAGACCAAAAGAGACATGGAGAAGAACAACAGAAAGGATGTTGAGCAATAGAGGGCTTGCCTGGGCAAGAGCAGAAAAAAAGGCAAAGAACAGGCATTTGTGGAAAACCCTTGTGGAAGCCCCATGTGCCCTGGGCACTTAAGGTTCAGAGAGAGAGAGAAACACCATAGTGAGTAGACAGTGTGAACTTTCCAGACTGGCTGTCAAATGATCAACTTTCTCCAAAGGTTGGGTCACTTAGAGTGCATAAATGATAACTCTCATTGGAAAATATTTGAAGAAGGCTTTTTATAACAGCTGTTTATAGTAAAACCTAATGATATGGAGTAACTTTATTTTGAACATAGCAAGATTTATTGGTGGCATAATCCATGTTCTCATATTGTTGGATCTGTTTTTCTTTTAAAGTTGTGGATGCAGGTTTTGTCAAGCTGAAGGCATACAACCCCAAGTCTGGAATTGGTATGTTTTTCTTAACTCATTCCATACCAGGGGATTTTACATCAAATGAACAAGGGGGTAAATTTCATAAAGTGGATTGGGATGGTTGTCACATTTAAAAGGATCACAAAGGCATAGTCTGATTTGCAGTATGACATATTATACATTAAACAGGAAAAGTTGTATATTGTTTTTCTAATAAAATTGTTGGTCTGTTAGTATAGAACAGAACAAAGAGTTAAGAAATGAGAAGAAAGAATGGAAAACTATGATTAAATAGTTTCTCACTTACCCCTCAAGTTAACTCTTTCCATTCATGTTATGTCAAAAACGTTGCTTATGTTCCCTACGACGCAGACATTTTGAGGAGGGGGGGGTGGGTCCCTGTGTAAAAGTTATTGTACCAACTTAATTCCATGATCACCACGTGTGTATCACACATTAAAATATGTAGAAATGAATGAAGATTCCATAAATGAAGTTATTTGTCATTAAAAAAAACAAAGAAAAGAGAAAAAAAACTGGTGTGAAACGATGGAACGATTTTTTGGAGCTAAAAAGATTTTAGGGCTGAGCAATAAAACTACTTTATACTTACCTTAACTGTGTCATAATCCAATATAGAATATATAGTCATTCAAATTTCAACACAGAAAAATCAGTATTTATGAATGTTTGTGACATCCGGTAAATCTAACAGATCTACAGCTACGGGAAACACATATAGTAAGCTAAGTCTAGTCGGTCGGTGTGACCATTATATTACTCAATCTCGAAATAAACTTGAATTTTACCCCCCTATCTAAACATCCAAAATGGCTTCCTCATCCTTCATGCTTAGAACACTAGTTTAACTTTGAATTCAGAAGAGTTCTAACTGGTTAAATGAAAAGTAACATCATGTTTTCAATGAAAGAAACTCTGAAGCCTTATAGGGCTCTTGGGGGTGGGATAGCACATACCGCAAAGATACACATGGGGCTTGCGCAAGTGGAATGAGTTCATCAACTGTATTGGGTCCAATATATTCAAAATTAATAAAATTTTACACAAACACCATTTCCTCACAGGAAAATATACACTAATTACTTATTTTTATTTATTTACAATTAATTTACAATCTACAATAACTGAAAACATGAAAACACAAGTGGGCGGCAGGCTGTAAGCTTAGAAAAAAACTTAAAAACCAGTTAAATGTATAGTTAGGATAAATTCAAAATTAGAGACCAGTGCATACCAACCCATACTAACGCACTACAAGTTTGTAAGTGGACCCCATCCACGCAAGGCACGTCGAGCAGGACATAAAGAGTTAAAAATTACATTTTTCTTTAGAGCTGTGAAACATTCTCTGCATCTCGGAGCGTTTCATGGTTTGATGAAATCTGTGGTAAGGCATCAGTTCCAACCTCCTTCTCAGAATGTTTCTTCCGCGCAATTATTTTCCTGAGCGGTGTTAAGAATAATAGTTTTTACAGTATGAGATGAAATATCGTAGCAGTTGCATTAATAGGAATTATACTGGGTTAAACTACAGGTTTAAAAATTAGGTATAGCTACATGTTTATTACTTTTAAACTTCATGTTAGCTTTCATTCATTCACCAGGTGACATGTTACCATGCTTTAGTGATCAGTCTTCTCTGTTATGTATGACTTTTAGCATTTCTGATTTAGGTCTTTTTTGGCCTTTCTTTTTGGCATATCACCTGGCCAGCCTGTTCAGACTTGACATGTTGTTCTTCAGGTGTGTACTGTGTCTGGTTCTTTCAGAGTCCCTGGTGGTTGTTCCTGTGTCACAGGCCTCAGCTGACCAGAGGGCAGGTCGAGCAGGCAGAGTAAGGGCAGGCAAGGCTTATAGACTGTATACAGGTAAAACATAGAACATACTTATACTTCTTCTTCACAGAAGGGCACAAAACATGTAGAGCAAAGAAAGGAGCTGTATACAGCAAAACACAGAAAAGAACACTGCATTTAAAAGAAAAAAAAAAAGGCTATGTACAGTACACATGAAGTCACAAAACATGTTCAGCACAGAAAAGGGCTGTATACAGTAAAACATGTTCAGCACAGAAAAAGGCTGTATACAGCAGAACACAGAAAAGAACACTGCATTTAAACAGAAATGGGCTGTGTGCAGTGAAACACACAAAGAAACGCTGGATTATGAGTGCAGAAGGTGAACATATTTAAACGCAAAAATCTCTTGTAGTTTCCTTTCACATGGCGTCTGTCTCATTCTTTTCTGATCATAATCCAGGATATCATATTTTGTTACTAGCAGTCAACAAAGAAAAACTGTTTAAAGTTTAACTGGCATATCACATCACAGTTGACCATTACAAGGCTTGTGTTAACACTGTTGACCAGTTTTTATAGATGACCCAAGCCATTTTTTTAAAAAATGACAATCCCCTTGGATAACATAAGGAAAACTTCCCTTTGGCCCAGCAATTTCTTTGAATTTTTATATCCAGTTTATATCGTACTAAAGTGAGGTAAAGGGATGCATTTATGGAAGTCTGTAGGGAAGATATTTGGAAGGGAATATTGGTCCTGGAGTTAGGAAAAATATTAGAGAAGTACAACATAACTTTTTTTTTTAAAAATTGGATTGAAAATAGTAGACCACTTTTTTAAACTCCAAACAGAGCACAGGGAAACAAATGTTAATAAATATTTTAAAGAAGTACAGCAAGACAGCACTATAGCACTGACTTATTTAGCTTCAAGTTCCTGATACCACCGAACTCCCCAGACACCAAAATTCTGTAAGGAGATGTAGAACAGCTGAAGAGAACTTGTACGTTTTCATTATCTGGCACAAGGGGAAAAGAGTGAAAACTCGTATACCCGGGGATTGGAAAAGTGAAAAGTTAGCTTCAGGGTCCCAGCAGACTAGCCAGAATGCATAATTTATTATCACTGTTTGTTTATAGTTTGAAGGAAAACACGTTTCTGTGCCCAACATTGTTTTAGTAATAAGAAATGTTAAAATCAATCTTCACCACTTGTAATAAGAAATGTTAAAATCAATCTTCACCACTTGTAATAAGAAATGTTAAAATCAATCTTCACCACTTGTAATAAGAAATGTTAAAATCAATCTTCACCACTTGTAATAAGAAATGTTAAAATCAATCTTCACCACTTGTAATAAGAAATGTTAAAATCAATCTTCACCGCTTGTAATAAGAAATGTTAAAATCAATCTTCACCGCTTGTAATAAGAAATGTTAAAATCAATCTTCACCGCTTGTAATAAGAAATGTTAAAATCAATCTTCACCACTTGTAATAAGAAATGTTAAAATCAATCTTCACCACTTGTAATAAGAAATGTTAAAATCAATCTTCACCACTTGTAATAAGAAATGTTAAAATCAATCTTCACCACTTGTAATAAGAAATGTTAAAATCAATCTTCACCACTTGTAATAAGAAATGTTAAAATCAATCTTCACCACTTCTCTTCAGAGGAGTCCTACAGGGAACTGCCAGTGTCCACGGTGCCAGAGATGCAGCGCAGTGATCTTGCCCCAGTCGTCCTGCAGCTGAAGGCCTTGGGCATCTCCAATGTGCTCAGGTTCCATTTTATGTCAGTGAGTAAGCACAGGGGTAGCACAGTCTATAGTAGACTCATTTATCATGAAGTGGTAGTGGGTTGGAGGCCCACCGTTGTCACACTCCACCTTTAACAATGGGTTCCCGACGCAAAAAAGAGTCAGTAAACTTGAAAGTGTCTCCATACAAGCTGAGATACATAAAAGAACAATTGTTTGAAGGATCATAAAATGTTTGCACAAAATCAGTCATTGAATCTTACACCATTAAAGGCAAAACTGCAGACTCTGTCCACTGTACAGATTGAAAACCTGAGAATGAGCATCCACAAAAACTGCATTTTTTTTTTTTTTTCCATGGAAGAGACTTTACTTATGGTTCATATCCATACGTTACATACCTATGTGATTACAGAAAAAGGAAATTGTTTTCAGTTTGGATGTAATGAGGATGCCATCCACTGGCACACCATTGTCACATCATTGTTCTTGACCTTTATTATATGATTCATTGCTTTGCAGCGTAAATTCAGAATTTTTTTTTTTCTCCTCCAGTTCATAGTTCACATCAGAAGTGAACTGCTGATCCAGATAATGTATATGTGTGTATGGTGCCCGCATGTGTATGCAGGTGTCACCAGATTGTGTCCAACATTTTTTTCTGCACAAAGGTGAAGGACAGGCATTTATGGAAAACCATTGCAGAAGCCCATTGTGCCTTGGGCACTTAAGTTTCAGAAAAAGAAAGAGAGAGAGAGAGCACATAGTTTTTTTCCTATATATAAATAACTTGTTTGCTAACACATCCATCCCCATGCAAATGGAATAGCTGTGGCTCAAGATTCAATGTATTTCTGGAAATGAGGTTAAGCTCTAAGGGGGAGGAAAAAATAGAGACAGAGAGGGAAAAAAGGGTAAAAAAAAAATGAACAGTTTGAAAACCATACAGAGTTATCTGTCTATCACTCTCTGATTTTCACAAACATACACATACATCCAAAGTGTCAGGAATTGAAAGGGTTGAAACATTTGTCTCGAGAGGTGAGACCTCAGTAAGTGTAACAAGTAGTGTACTTGTTTCAATGTTTTTAGAAGAGTTTCTTAGCATTATATAAGTTGCTTTCTTTATTGGTGGATGCACAGGGTTGTGTGTAGACTTTCAAGTTCTGTTTCTGTTTTTTTAGCCTCCACCTGCACAGAACATGGTCAGGGGTCTGGAGTTGCTGTATGCTCTAGGAGGTGAGGCCGGTTAAACTTCATAGACGCTTGTAGAAATAGATATATCTGTTGGAGACTGCAACTGAACAAAATGCTGACTTCTTAAGTTCTAGCCAGTCCTGCTGTACGGATATGCTGAAAGCCTGAGACATGGAATTGTTCTAGTCAATCCTGCTGTACAGATATGCTGAAAACCTGAGACATGAAATTGTTCTAGTCAATCCTGCTGTACAGTGATGCTGAAAACCTGAGACATGGAATTGTTCTAGTCAATCCTGTTGTACGGATATGCTGAAAACCTAAAACAAATGGCTGCATTTGTGAAAGAGAGTAGTGTCGATGTCTGAGCGAATGATGAAGAAGAATCTTGGTGTAAAAATATATGTTTTTGACATTTGTATTAGAATGCAAATTACTTATAAATAATAACTACCCCAATGCAAGGCACATCAGAAACTATACACACACAGTTTTCATTGTATTAAGAGAAAAGCAGGATATTCACATCTTACATCCTTCCCGTGCTGTTAAATGTCACATAGGGCTTGCATAGTTATTTGCCAAGTCTTTCAACCTCATCAAGGTATTTTATGCCCACTAAACTGGCTTCTCTTAACAATGTCCTCTTTAGAGTTTCACACGGTCGACCTCTTTTTCTTCAGCTTGTTGTGGTCCACATGATAGTTTGTTTTGGTATTCTCTGATTGTTTCTTCTCATCACATGGCCTACATATGTCCATCTTCTTTTTCTGATCACCCATGAGACAGGTTGTTGTTGTTTGCTCATCTGTCTTATCTCTGCATTGTTCTTGAATTTGTTCTGCTTTATACCAAGTATTTTCCTGAGTCATTTATTTTCAAAAGAGTCTAATTTCTTGTCTATTTCTTGAGTTGTTTTCCAGCTTTCGCATGCATAAATGAGGGTGGATATCACATTTGAATTGAATAATCTTAACTTGGTTTTTGTGCTTATAACTTTTGAATTCCATATGTTCTCAAGATTCTTGAAGGACAGTGCTGCTTTTGCAATTCTAATTCTAACTTCCTTCCTGGTGTCACCATCCTGGTCTATGTAGCTGTCAAGATATGCAAATTGGTTTACTTCATCAGCAGCTGTTCTTTCTACATATATTTTTTCTTCTTGTTTAATGAGAAAGATATTCACATAACAGTAAAAAAAAATCCTTCAAAGGGAATATGCTATTGTTGAAAGGAGTAGAAGAAAATGAAGAAACCATACTGTGAGGGGATTCATGCTGAGTTGATAATTTTTGTATCTCTTTTGTCTTGGCCACCTAGTGGCATCAGAACAATCATGAGGAGAAACCATTTGTTGAAGAATCACATCAGCTTTTTTTTTGTTTGGGTGTCACATATTTTATATTTGTTAATGAGTTATGTTATATCTGTTCATGTTCCATGTTGTATTTATTCAAGAGGCATATGTATTCAGTGCAAGGTAATGTCCCAGTTTCTGTGCCATTAAGGCATGTTGGGGGGAGGGGGGGTTATGATGTTTCCAAGGCCTTCAGCAAATGAAAATGTGTCATACCTGGTCACCTTTACCTTCCCATATTTCTCTTTTACCCATTTTTAGAGGTTGGGTGGACCCCGGGGTGATTCTGGTGTGGTTGTGCCAGAAAAAAATTCCCACTGCTTGGACTTGAACCCAGTACCACCAGATTAATAGACCACGCGCCCAACCAGTCAGCCAGCCAGGTCTCATATATTAGTATTCAAGAATGCCTCCAATCTCCACTTCATTATCTCCATCAGAATACAATGGCTGTTAATTGTATAGTTCATTCTTGACAGAATTATTCTAATTAAACTGCAAATTAATGGTGAAGTTAAATTATAAGGGCAAACTTTGTCAACTGATTTAGAAGAAAAAAAAAAAAGTAAATTTTTTCGTGAGACAAGTACTCATCGCTGTAAGCCTCTGTCAGTAGCAATAATTGAAAAGTTTCCATTGCAGAATTCTTCAGCTTCACAAGAAACGTGATGTTAACTTACTGTTCCTTTTGCACTGCACTGTTTTCCAACCGAGCATAGGTATATGTCTTTATGTCTTGTATTTGAACACGTGCCCACTGGTGCTTAGTAAAGTGTTGGAGTTCGAGCCTTGCCTTAACAGTGACAGGTTAGAACATGCTCTGCAATCACCTCTTTGCCTCTCCCCTTACACCCTTGGTTCCTAAGTTATAATGTCAATCTCATTTATTTTTGTGTCAGACCTCATAGATAATGTGGAATTTGGGATTAAAGCAAGGATTAAGGTCGTAGTTGAAATTGCCAGGTCCAACTGTAACTGTAATGCTAATCCCAAAATGACCATCTTTACAGGGATTATTTGTAAAGCCAAAAAAACCTTACAAATATTGATATATAATTTTTCAGCCTTAGACGATGCAAGCAACTTAACGTCTCCCTTGGGTTTACAGATGGCTGAGTTTCCTCTGTCACCATCCTTTGCTAAAATGTTACTGTCATCAGGTATTGTAGCCACATATATAATTATTCTATAACATCAGGTATTGTAGCCACATATATGATTATTCTATAACATCAAGTATCTTAGCCACATATATAATTATTCTATAACATCAGGTATTGTAGCCACATATATAATTATTCTGTAACATCAGGTATCGTAGCCACATAAATAATTATTCTATAACATCAGATATCTTAGCCACATATATAATTATTCTGTAACATCAGGTATCGTAGCCACATATATAATTATTCTATAAAATCAGGTATCGTAGCCACATATATAATTATTCTATAACATCAGGTATTGTAGCCACATATATAATTATTCTGTAACATCAGGTATCGTAGCCACATATATAATTATTCTATAACATCAGGTATTGTAGCCACATATATAATTATTCTATAACATCAGGTATCTTAGCCACATATATAATTATTCTATAACATCAGGTATCTTAGCCACATATATAATTATCTATAACATCAGGTATTGTAGCCACATATATAATTATTCTATAACATCAGGTATCTTAGCCACATATATAATTATTCTATAACATCAGGTATCTTAGCCACATATATAATTATTCTATAACATCAGGTATTGTAGCCACATATATAATTATTCTATAACATCAGGTATTGTAGCCACATATATAATTATTCTATAACAGTGTTTCCCAAAGTGAGTGATTAACCCCCCCCCCCCATGGGGGTTGGAAAGGGGGGGGGGGCTGTGAAATAAAAAGGGTCAGTCGGGGGGACTGATAAGAAAGTAGTATATTCATTCTGTTTTTTCTTCTCTTTTTCCCTTTCTTTTTCCTTCTCTCTCTCACAAACCTTCCTCATAAAAGCATTTGGCCTTCCATACGTCTGACACTGTAGTGCTCCCCCCCCCCCCAAATTCTTTTTCAGCATTTGCTTTCCTTTCCTTCTCGTAGTTAAACCACAATATAAAATGCAACACCAAATATTGAAGCACATCTATTATCCACCATCTAGGGACCAAGCATTTTAAGCTGATTAAATTCTATATTTTCCACTGTTTATGGCGTGGCATTCCAGCATTTTCTGTTGAATATTTCACTGAAGTGAAATCTTTTTAATCTTCTTGAGAGAAAAAAGAAATTGAAGTCTTAAAAAATTACAAAAATTGGCTGTTTTTTTTCTTATGAAAGATTATGACGGTACAGGGTTGCCAAAACAGCGTTGTACTTTCGGAGGTTCTCAAATTTTTTTATTTTTCCAGGAGATTTCGGTTGCTCAGAGGAGGCTATAATTGTGTGTGCCATGACACAGATTCAGAATGTATTTGTTACACCGTCTGACAGAAAAACTGCCGCCGTAAGTACTTTCAGATGTACTTCCTGAAAAGTTGGGTGTTTGTTGGTAGTTGGAGAAAGGATTGATAAAAGAGTGTCGCCTGCAGTTGGAGAAAGCACTGATAAAACAGTGAGAGTGTTGTTTGTAGCTGGAGAAAGGATTGATGAAACAGTGAGAGTGTTGTTTGTAGCTGGAGAAAGGATTGATAAAACAGTGAGAGTGTTGTTTGTAGCTGGAGAAAGGATTGATGAAACAGTGAGAGTGTTGTTTGTAGCTGGAGAAAGGATTGATAAAACAGTGAGAGTGTTGTTTGTAGCTAGAGAAAGGATTGATAAAACAGTGAGAGTGTTGTTTATAGCTGGAGAAAGGATTGATGAAACAGTGAGAGTGTTGTTTGTAGCTGGAGAAAGGATTGATGAAACAGTAAGAGTGTTGTTTGTAACTGGCGAAAGGATTGATAAAACAGTGAGAGTGTTGCCTGTAGTTGGAGAACAAATTAAGAAAACAATGAGAGTGATGCTTCCAGTTGAAAGAAGTGATGAATTTGCTCCATCTCAAGCTGTCAGTATTGATTTTAATTGAATATATGTTCACCCTGTGAGAAGAAATAATTCTTTTAATTGAGAATCTTTTGACATGTTAGCCTAAAGGTAAAATCCCCATTTCCATGCCATTACGACATATTGGGGATACAGTGTTAGGCCTGAGTTTCCAAGACCTTCGGCACATGAAAGTGTGATGTGGTCAGTGTCATACCTGGCTGCATTTACCTTCCCAGATTTCCCTGGTATCCATTTTTTTTAAAGGCTGGGTGACAAGTTGATGAGAAGACAGAATTTGAAGAACTAGGTAATCACTTAAAAACTCAAAAGAAAATGAGAAAGATGGAGACCAAGAGAAAAATATCTTAAAAGGCTGACCTTGTGACCACCATCATCATCAGGTGCCGTGCCGACTGGCGTTGGCTATTATGCTTCTCCAGAGAACATGATCCTTCATGCAGGCCATCAGCTCACTTGGTGATCTCCTCTCACATCATCCTGTCAGACTGTCCAGTATCATTTCTCTTGGTCTTCCCCTGGCTCTTCTTCCCTCTATTTTTTCTGTTATAATATTTTCAATCCCCCCTCTTTTCATTGCACGTCCAATGAAAGCACATTGTCTCTCTCTTATTTTTTTTGACAAGATTTTTTGTCTCTCCAGCTCTTCTCATACATTCTTCGTTAGTTATTTTTGCTGTCCAGGGGATTTGCAACATTCTTCTAATAAACCACATTTCTGTTGCTTCCAATGATTTTTGTGCATACCTGCCTATTGTCCATGATTCACTTCCATATAACAAGATAGGTTCAATATAGCATTTTAGGACTTGTTTTCTAACATTCATTAATAAGGATGTGTTGGATAATATGTTTCTCATTCTCTGAAATGCAGTCTTTGCTTGGCCTATTCTGTTCCTAATTCCTGTTCTGCATTTTCCATCTGAAGTTATTACTGCTCCAAGGTATTTGAATTTCTGCACCTGCTTTAGAATAGTTCCATTTAATTTTATACTGCATGTTGGTGGATTCTGTTTCTTAGATATAACCATAGTCTGTCTTTTTGATGTTCAAAGTAAGGCCTTTCTGTTCACTTTCTTTGGCGACTTTATCCAAGAGATCATGCAAGTCTTGCTCGTTCTCAGCTATCAGTACTGTGTCATGAGCATACCAAAGGTTGTTAATATTGTATCTTCCAATTTTTATGCCTGGTTCTGTGATGATCATTCTTAGAATATTCTCGCTGTACAGAGATAAAAGGTCTGGAGATAGTACACATCCTCGTCGCACCCCTTTTTTTATAGGTTGATATTTTCCAGTTCTATTTTCAATTCGAATTGCTGCTTCTTGCTGCCAGTATAGATGTTTTACAATCCTCAGGTCTTTGCTGTCTATACTGATGTCTTGAAGCATTTTTATAATTTCATTATGTTTCACCTTGTCAAATGCCTTGGTGTAATCAATGAAGCATAAGTAGAGATCTTTCTGTACTTCTAAAGCTCTTTCTGTTAGTGTTCGTAAAGCATAAATGGCATTGTGTGTTCCTTTTCCTTCAACAAATCCAAACTGTTCATCTGCTATTTCCATTTTTATCTTTTTCCTTGTTCTTCTCATAGAACCTTGTCCTTGTTGAGATCTTTCTGTAACTGCCAGCTGTTGTTCCATTTTGTAGCCCCTCTTTAATAATCTTGTCCCTGTTGAGATCTTTCTGTAACGGCCGGCTATTGTTCCATGTTGTAGCCACTCTTCTTTAGTAACGTCCTTGTTGAAACTTTCCTGTAACTGCCAGCTGTTGTTCCATGTTGTAGCCCCTCTTTAGTAACCTTGCCCTTGTTGAAATCTTCCTGGAATTGCCAGCTGTTGTTCCATGTTGTAGCCCCTCTTTAGTAACCTTGTCCTTGTTGAAATCTTCCTGGAACTGCCAGCTATTGTTCCATGTTGTAGCCCCTCTTTAGTAACCTTGTCTTTGTTGAAACCTTACTGGAACTGCCGGCTATTGTTCCATGTTGTAGCCCCTCTTTAGTAACCTTGTCCTTGTTGAAATCTTCCTGGAACTGCCAGCTGTTGTTCCATGTTGTAGCCACTCTTTGGTAACCTTTTCCTTGTTGAAATCTTCTTGTAACTGCTGGCTATTGTTCCATGTTGTAGCCCCTCTTTAGTAACCTTGTCCTTGTTGAAATCTTCCTGTAACTGCTGGCTATTGTTCCATGTTGTAGCCGATGTCATGATGATTCTGTAGCTGAGGCATTGAGTTGGATAAGGATAGGGTTACAGTGGCTGCTTGGAGATCTGGAATGGTGGAGCCAAGAGAGACAGAACAAAAAACTGACAGCCCAGCACAGCACCTCCCTGCAAGACTTCCCTGCGTGTGAAGACTGAAGAAGGCTCGTTTGGTCATTACCTTTACTAACCCAGATCAAGAGGCCCTGTGAGGTCAGTGAACTGAAGCAGACTGCTGGATTCTGCAGGGATATTCTAGCAGACGTCTGGCAACATTCAGAGAAGAAGGCTCTAGAAACAAGCTTTTTAGCACTCTCCACCAACATGGGGGCAGTGATGAGCCATAAACCGTTATACTATTGTCTACAGTGTTACTAAATTTCTCATTGTTCCTTTGTTTTTCTTTATGTTATTCTGTTGTTTCAAACTGTTAGTTTTTCTTCATCGTATTATTCCTTGTTTCAAAGTGTTAGTTTTTCTTCATTACGTTATGGTTACTCTGTATTGGTTACTCTGTTCTTGCTTTTCATTCTTACATAATTCCTTTTTTTTTTTTTCCCCCTCTCATTGTCTCGTTCCTTGTTTTCAATTTTCTACACTATTTTGTGTTTCCCTTTGTTACACTACCCCATGTTTCTCATCGTTACATTATTCATTGTTTCTCTTTGTTACAGTATTCCTCATTTTTCTCAGAGTTACACAATTCCTTGTTCTCAGTATTACTTTATTCTCTGCTTCCTATTATTACACTCCTTTTTTATTTTTAAAAAAAATATTATTCCTTATTCCTAATTGCTACACCATGTCATGCTTCCTAGTGTTATGCTATTTCTCATTTCTCGTTGTTACATTGTTTTCCTTGTTACACCATTCATTGTTGTTACATTGTTTTCCTTGTTACGCCATTCATTGTTTCTCTTTTGCTTCTCTCCATTATATTATCCCTTGTTAATCATGTTCCAGCATGGGCAGAACTCAAAGTGGTGTCATGAACATTGTCTGAACTATAAGGGACTGAACAGGGCTGTAGAAATCAGCAATCAACTCGGACGACTGATCACAAAGTTCAAGGTCAAGATTGTTTCCTGCGGAGGTGATTGCAGTCTTTGCATTTCACTAACCCTGTTTGCTTCATTATAGCATGAAAAAAAAGGTGTTCACAAATAAGAGATTATAATGTGAAAGAAAAGGTGTTCACTAATAAAAAAAAATAATAATCATAAGGAAATATCCAGTGATAAAAAAAAAAAAAACAACAGTAAAATAGATAGTATTATAGTGCTATATGCGCTATTGGTAGAAAATAGTATTATAGTGCTATATAGAGCAGTGGTAGAAAAATAGTATAGTACTATATCTGCAAGTGGTAGAGGATAGTATTATACTGCTATATATAGCAGTGATAGGAGAATAGTATTATAGTGCTATATGCTCTAGTAGCAGACAATAGTACATTGATATATAGCAGTGTTAGACAAAAGTGTTGTAGTGCTATATATAGCAGTGGCACACAGTAGTATTATAGTGCTATATATAAGACTGGTTAGAAAATAGTGTTATGGTGCTATATATAGCTAATGGTTTTTTATAAAAGAGCTAATATTAAAGGATATTCACAACCAATAATACAAAAAATAGTATTACAGTGCTATATGCGACCAGTTGAAAAAAATAGTACTATAATGCTATATGCAGTGAATGGAAAAAATAGCATTTTAGTACCATACATACATCTTACATCCTTCCCATGCCGTTAAACGTCACATAGGGCTCGCATAGTTGTCTGCCAAGTTTTCCTGTTTTCTGCAAATTTTTCAGCTTCATCAAGGGATGTTATGCCCACTAAACTGGCTTCTCTTAACAATGTCCTCTTTAGAGTTTCACGTGGTCGACTTCTTTTTCTTCGGCTTGTTGTGCTCCACTTGATAGCTTGTTTTGGTATTCTCTGATTGTTTCTTCTCATCACATGGCCTACATATGTCCACCTTTTTCTGATCACCCATGAGACAGGTTGTTGTTGTTTGCTCATCTATCTTATCTCTGTGTTGTTCTTGAATTTGTTCCACTTTATACCAAGTATTTTCCTGAGGCATTTATTTTCAAAAGAGTCTAATTTCTTGTCTATTTCTTGAGTTGTCTTCCAGCTTTCGCATGCATAAATGAGGGTGGATATCACATTTGAATTGAATAATCTTAACTTGGTTTTTGTGCTTATAACTCTTGAATTCCATATGTTCTCAAGATTTTTGAAAGACAATGCCACACATAGCAAATAGTAAAAATAAAATAATATTGTAGGATAAATACAACCAACAGTAAATAGATAGTATTATAGTGCTACATACAGCCAGTGATTAAAAAAAAACAACAGTAAAATAAGTAATATTATAGTGCTACATACAACCAGTGATAAAAAAAATGCCAACAGTAAAATAAGTAATATTATAGTGCTACATACAGCCAGTGATAAAAAAATACCAACAGTAAAATAAGTAGTATTATAGTGCTACATACAGCCAGTGATAAAAAAATACCAACAGTAAAATAAGTAGTATTATCGTGCTGTATACAACAGTATATATTTTTTTAGTATAGTGATATCCACAACCAGTGGTAAGATATAGTGTTACTGTATAATGCTATATACATTCAATAGGTAAAAGAATATTATTATAGTGCTGAGTACAACCTTTGATAAAACAGTAATACAGAGCCAATGGTAAAAAAAAAAAAATCAAACAAACTAGTAGTATATTGCTGTATATAGCCAATAGTGGTCTGCACTTTTTATGATTGAACAAAAAAAAGTGACATGAAACAGAAATTGAAAGAAACATTGATATGGCTTTTGAAGGACGCCCATGTGCTCTAAGTGGGTGAGGAAATGAATAAAGTGAAAAACAAATATGAAAGACTGTTTTAAAACCATAAGGAAAGACAGCTGGACAAAAAAAATATGAAAGACTATCTTAAAACCATAAGGAAAGACAGTTGGACAAAAAAAAATATGAAAGACTGTTTTAAAACCATAAGGAAAGAAGGTTGGACAAAAAAAATATGAAAGACTATCTTAAAACCATAAGGAAAGACAGTTGGACACAAAAAAATATGAAGGACTATTTGAAAACCATAAGGAAAGACAGTTGGACCAAAAAAAATATGAAAGACTATTTGAAAACCATAAGGAAAGACAATTGGACAAAAAAAAAATATGAAAGACTATTTGAAAACCATAACGAAAACAGTTGGACAAAAAAAAATATGAAAGACTATTTGAAAACCATAACGAAAACAGTTGGACAAAAAAAAATATGAAAGACTATTTGAAAACCACAAGGAAAGACAGTTGGACAAAAAAAAAATATGAAAGACTTTGAAAACCATAAGGAAAGACGGTTGGACAAAAAAAATATGAAAGACTATTTGAAAACCACAAGGAAAGACAGTTGGACAAAAAAAAAATATGAAAGACTTTGAAAACCATAAGGAAAGACGGTTGGACAAAAAAAATATGAAAGACTATTTGAAAACCATAAGGAAAGACAGTTGGACAAAAAAATATGAAAGACTATTTGAAAACCATAAGGAAAGACAGTTGGAAAAAAAAATATGAAAGACTATTTGAAAACCATAAGGAAAGACAGTTGGAAAAAAAATATGAAAGTCTATTTGAAAACTATAAGTAAGACAGTTGGACAAATTGCACCGATACTGAAAAACAAAAACACTGAAGCAAATGGATCACTATACAACACAGCCCTCCCTTCAGCTTCCTTCCTGTTCCCCAACACCTTCAGTGTATTCCTGTTCCCAAGCACATTCACTGCATCCATGTTCACCAACACTTTCACTGCATCTCTGTTCCCCAGCACATTCACTGCATCCATGTTCACCAACACCTTCACTGCATCTCTGTTCCCCAACACCATCACTGTATTCCTGTTCCCCAACACCTTCACTGTATTCCTGTTCCCCAACACCTTCACTGCATCCATGTTCCCCAACACCTTCACTGCATCCATGTTACCCAGCACCTTCACTGCATCCATGTTCACCAACACCTTCACTGCATCCATGTTCACCAACACCTTCACTGCATCCATGTTCACCAACACCGTCACTGCATCCATGTTCACCAACACCTTCACTGCATCCATATTCCCCAACACCTTCACTGCATCCATGTTCCCCAACACCTTCACTGCATCCATGTTCACCAACACCTTCACTGCATCCATGTTCACCAACACCTTCACTGCATCTATGTTCCCCAACACCTTCACTGCATTCCTGTTCCCCAACACCTTCACTGCATCAGCTGCAAAGAACATCCTGTTCACAGCTCCAGGGAGATAGAACAGCAACAACCAGTCACCCACTGTTTGACTTATTTTTAAAATCTAAGGTTCGTTTCTCACAACAGAAAACTCCGTGGCTTTGCGGAAGTGCATTCTTTCAGGATTCTTTGCTAATGCTGCAAGACTTCACTACACAGGAGAATATCGGACCATAAGAGATGACCATGGCCTGTTCATGCATCCAACTTCAGTGTTGGCTTGCGAGGAGCCACCTCAGTGGTAAGCCAGGTTTTAAAACCCACGACTGTCTTAAGTCTTAACTTACTGTGAGCTGTTTAATTCTTTTTAAATGTCATATGATTTTGTTCTGTTGTTGAGATTTCATAATTTTAAAGTTCCTTAAATGCTAAAAACACTCATTATGTTATTCCCAGGAAAAATATCTTGGTTTGTAAGGTCATTGTTTCTGTATGATTATGTCTGTAGACTAACTGTTACTGTATGAGATGTCTGTAGGCTCATTGTTTCTGTATGAGATTTTCCTGTAGGCTCATTATTTCTGTTTATGTCTGTAGGTTCATTGTTTCTGTATATGTTTGTAGTGTCATTGTTTCTGTATATGTTTGCAGTGTCATTGTTTCTGTATATGTTTGCAGTGTCATTGCTTCTGTATATGTTTGTGGTGTCACTGTTTCTGTATATGTTTGCGGTGTCATTGTTTCTGTATATATTTATAGTGTCATTGTTTCTGTATATATTTGTAGTGTCATTGTTTCTCTATATGTTTGTAGTGTCATTGTTTCTGTATATGTTTGTAGTGTCATTGTTTCTGAATGAGATATGCTTGTCCATGAGATCAGATGCCTAAGGAAAATAGTCAGCATCAGGTGGAATGAATTCAAGACAAATGCAGAGATAAGACAAATGAGCAAACAACAACCAGTTTCATGGGTAATCAGAAAAAGGACATGGACATATGTTGGTCATGTGATGAGAAGAAACGATCAGAGAATCCCAAAACAAGCTATCAAGTGGAACACAACAGGCCAAAGAAAAAGAGGCCAACCACGTGAAACTCTGAAGAGGACATTGTTAAAAGAAACCAAACTAACAGACATAAAATCCCTTGATGAGGTTGAAAAGCTTGCTGAAAACAGGACAAATTGGTGAACTACTTTGCGAGCCCTGTGTGACATTTAACAGCATGGGAAGGATATAAGATAAGAGATCAGACTCTGTTGAAGTGTACTACATATGAAGAAGATAGAGTCAGAGTCATACAGCAGAAAAAAAAGTTGAAGGTGTAGTGTACTGACTCCACAGTCTCAAGTCTGCGTTCCCATATACTGCCCTGTTCTTTTTTTTTTATTATTAACATTTTCATCTGGTGAGGTAAACTTAAACCAGTCATCTGTATCTTAAGCCAGTCAACTGTAACTTAAGCCAGTCGACTGTATCTTAAGCCAGTCAACTGTAACTTAAGCCAGTCGACTGTAACTTAAACCAGTTGACTGTAACTTAAGCCAATCGACTGTAACTTAAACCAGTGATTCCACCAGTGGGTGTGTGATTCCAGGGTGGTCTTCAATGAGGTGGTTCAGACAAACAAAGATTACATGCGGGACGTGACAGTGATTGAACCTGACTGGCTGTGTGAACTGGCCCCACACTTTTACCAGTTTGGAACAGTAAGTCAGATACTGTCAGTGTGTATGAGTACAAGATGTAAACCATCAAATAATGATGAGGAAAGAAATGCTAAAGCGTGATTGTTTTTATTCAAATTCGTTGGTTTTGTCCAATAAAATTTTGCCATCCCCCAAGAACTATTTATTATGTGCTTAGACAGTTTTATTAGAAAGGGGCATCATTTACGCACTCCTGACATGTCCATGGGTGCTCCGATCTTCTCAGTATCTCTATCGCCATACGGTAACTGATAATACCCATCCAGTGTTGATCAGCTATCCTTCTGGTGCTTTTTAATTGGCTCCGTCATTCTTAAGAAAAGGATGCTGATTCACAATTTCCGTGGAGTCTTTTGTCCCTCAGTTTTGTGCAGAAACATAATAAAATTATTATATCTTCCTTCCTCGCTTTCTATCTGGGGCATAGGCCGTCAACATGGGCTGTCCATTTATTTCTATCCTGGGCTGTTTTTCTACCTGCCTCCAGGTGTGGTTGATCTTTTTTTTACCTGTGCTTCAAGACTCCTGTGCCAGGTGTTTCTAGGTCTTCCTTATTTTCTCACTCCTCCCTCTCCAAGTATTAATTTTTCCTCTTTTTTGATCTCTTGTTGACATTTTTTTTAGCTGAAGTATTTTTACAGAATGTTAGAACTTTATTCCAGGCTGGAAAATTAGAAAATGTAAAGAGGGGAATGGAAAGGATGAAGATCAACATATTAGGAATGAGTGAAGTTAGATGGACAGGTGCAGGGAAGATAAATATACAATAATATATTCAAGAAGTGAGAAACATGAATGAAGAGTAGGAATAATATTTGACGAACAAACAGCAAGGACAATTGTAGGATATTTGAACGTCTCGGACCAAGTCCTGCTAGCCCAACTGAAAGGACAACCAATAAACATAAATATTATACAAGTGTACACTCCAACATCTGAAAGTTCTAAAGAACACATACAGCTATTTTATAATGACATAGAGACAGCCCTAAAACACACGAAGTCACATGAAGTTACTACAGTCATGGGAAATTTTAATGCCAAAGTTGGTAAAGGAAGAACTTCAGACATCGTTGGTGACTATGGACTGAGGGAGAGGAATGACAGAGGTTGTAAATTAATTGAATGGGCAAGAACACATAGCATGGTTGTAGGAAACACCTGGTTTAAACAACATCCCCGAAGACTGGCAACGTGGTGCAGCCCAGACAAAAAGATTTTTAACCAGATTGACTATGTATTAATCAACAAATGATTCCACAATGCATTACTGACAACAAAAACCTTGCCAAGAGCTGACTGCAATAGTGACCATGACCCACTCTGTGGAAAAATTAGAATAAAGCTAAAGAAAGCATGCAGAAAAGTGAGAAACATCAAACTGAATACAGAACTCCTTAAAAATGACCAAGAACTGCGTGAACAATGCAAAGTTATTATAACAAATAGATACAATGCAATAGCAAAGACAAATAGTATAGATGAACAATGGGCAATGTTAAGAGATTCTTTCCACCAAACTGTTAAGGAGATAATACCACCGAAAAAAGGAAAAATATAGCAAGATAAATAAAGAAATAAAATGCAAATGCAGAGAAGCAAAGGAAGTGTGGTTAAATGAACAGTGCAGACAAATAGAGGACTCTCATAATAAAGACAGCAAAAACATGCACAGACGAATTAGTGAACTCACAGGCAGGAAAACAAAATATACCACAGGATGCCTGAAATCAAAAGAAGGTAAAATGTTAATGGGAAAAGAAAACATTGTGGACAGGTGGACAGAGTACATTGGTGAGCTATATAGAAGAGAAAGACCAGAATTAACACCAGATACTGAAAACTGTGATGGACCACCAATACTTGAAGATGAAATCATAGATGCCATCAAACACATGAAGAAAGGAAAAGCGACTGGGCCTGATAATATAACAATAGAAGAAATAGAGGCACTAGAGGAGATATGAATAAAAATAATAAACAGTGGTTATATGCCCATGACTTGCTTAAATCCATGTTTATAGCACTACCAAAGAACCAGGTGCAAAGGAATGTGATGACCACCAGACTATCAGCCTCTCATGTCACATAACGAAGCTACTTCTGAGAATCACTATGAGAAGAACAAGGAAAAAGATAAAAATGGAAATAGCAGATGAACAGTTTGGATTTGTTGAAGGAAAGGGAACACACAATGCCATTTATGCTTTACGAACACTAACAGAAAGAGCTTTAGAAGTACAGAAAGATCTCTACTTATGCTTCATTGATTACACCAAGGCATTCAACAAGGTGAAACATAATGAAATTATAAAAATGCTTGAAGACATCGGTATAGACGGCAAAGACCTGAGGATTGTAAAACATCTATACTGGCAGCAAGAAGCAGCAATTCAAGTTGAAAATAGAACTGGAAAATATCAACCTATAAAACAAGGGGTGCGACAAGGATGTGTACTATCTCCAGACCTTTTTTCTCTGTACAGCGAGAATATTCTAAGAACGATCATCTCAGAACCAGGCATAAAAATTGGAGGATACAATATTAACAACCTTTGGTATGCTGACGACACAGTACTGATAGCTGAGAACCAACAAGATCTGCAAAATCTCTTGGATAAAGTCGACAAAAAAGTGAACAGAAAGGCTTTACTTTGAACATCAAAAAGACAGAGACTATAGTTATATCTAAGAAACAGAATCCACCAACATGCAATATAAAATTAAACGGAACTATTCTAAAGCAGGTGCAGAAATTCAAATACCTTGGAGCAGTAATAACTTCAGATGGGAAATGCAGAACAGAAATTAGGAACAGAAATTAGGAACAGAATAGACCAAGCAAAGACTGCATTTCAGAGAGTGAGAAACATATTATCCAACACATCCTTACCAATGAATGTTAGAAAACGAGTCCAAAAATGCTGTATTGAACCTATCTTGTTATATGGAAGTGAATCATGGACAATAGGCAAGTCTGCACAAAAATCATTGGAAGCAGCAGAAATGTGATTTATTAGAAGAATGTTGTGAATCCCCTGGACAGCAAAAATAACTAATGAAGAATGTATGAGAAGAGCTGGAGAGACAAAAAACCATGTCAAAAAGATAAGAGAGAGACGATGTACTTTCATAGGACATGCAATGAGAAGAGGGGGCATTGAAAATATTATAACAACAGGAAAAATAGAAGGAAGAAGATCAAGAGGACGACCAAGAGAAATGATACAGGACAGTCTGATGGGATGGTGTGAGAGGAGATCACCAACTGAGCTGATGACCTGCATGAAGGATCATGTACTCTGGAGAAGCATAATAGCCAACGCCAGTCGGCACAGCACATGATGATGATGATGATTTTTACAGAATTGGGTAGCTGGTTCTGTATCCAGCCGTCCTCCTTTCTCATCTGGGCTTAGGACCGGCCGTGGTGGATTTATTACCATATCTAAAATTCTGTAGCATGTTTGTGACTTTTCTAACACCTCTGTGAAATTAAAATTAAGCCTGGAAAATGAAGCAGAACAATCTGTACACATACAACCTACCTCTACTCATACTGTGTGATGTATCAGAGGAAACTTAGAATTATGTAGTACGGACATATATAATCTTCTTTTTCATAACACATAAGTAAAGGAGCTGGAAATAGAAAAAAACCAACAAAAAAAAAAAAAATGTACGATAAAGGTACGATCAAGATAAGATTGTGAGAGACTATACTTGTGGCAGGAAAGCAAATATAATACAAGAATAAACTGAAATATAAACATTCATTTTTATGGTAGGAGATCCCAGAATATTCATGTGTTACTTTGTCATTTTTGCTTCTGATGTTATGTAATAGATAAGAATTATGTTCACAAAGGCAATTATATAGTAGGTAAGGGAATTAGTTCACAAAGGCCATCATGCAATAGATAAGGGAATTATGCTCACAAAGGTCATTATATAATAGATAAAGAATTATGTTCACAAAGGTCATTATATAATAGATAAAGAATTATGTTCACAAAGACAGTTATGCAATATGTAAGGGAATTATGTTCACAAAGGTCATTATGTAATAGATAAAGAATTATGTTCACAAGGCCCTGCTGATGTTAACATTCTTCTGTCACTTCTATCTATTCCAGGAGCGAGAGCTTGCAGCAAAGAGAGCTAGACTGGAATAGTTTTGTGCCACATGTTGCTTCCCCTGTAATGTTGTGTTTAAAGCTGAATTAATGCATTTGCATTTTTTTTTTTAATGAAAGGAAATTCTTTGTGGTGTTGTTTATCTTTAAGGGAGACCTGGTTTAAGGTGAATGAAGGAGCCATGTTGGATGCTGCTAAGGTGTGAAGGGGATGCAGTGTTAATGTCCTTGTTTTCTTTAACATGTCAGCACACTAGAGGGTGATGTGGTCAGCACACTAGAGGGTGATGTGGTTATCACACTAGAGGGTGATGTGGTTATCACACTAGAGGATGATGTGGTCAGCATCATTGCCTGGATGTCTTTTTTTTTCCTTCAACTCCAGGAGGAACCTAGTATCATTTTTTGTGGATGGGCTGACAGGGATGCCTCTTACAGGCATTGGACCATCACCAGAAAGCTGAAGAAGAAGAAGAAGTGAACTGATTGCAGAAATGACAGCAGAGAAACACACACATGAAGTAGACATTGATAGGAGAAAATGCTTTTTTTGTACAAGTTGAGAGGCTCGGATGAAATGTGGAGAGAAAAAAAAAAGATATCAGTGCTCTGAGGGACAACAGACACAATCAGTATTTCAGCAGTAGTATCCTACTAAACAGTATTAATAAGGCAAGGCATGCTTTAGTTACATCATTCCATTCTGTGCTATCAGACAAATTCAACTTGAATGTAGAGTCTATTTAGTTTTGCTTTGTATACTCTTGGACATTATGTAATAGTATGTTGAATCTAGGAACTGGCATCAAAGCACTTGGGACACACCCATACGTACTACACTCTTTGTTTCAGTAACCGCGGAAGAATATGAACACTATTTGTGCCAGTCAACTTGTTGGTTCTGGCTACTTTGAATTCTTCCAGCCTTACACCTCTGACCTTCACCCTCTGTAGGTAATCAGCACATGTGTTTTATTTTCCTCCTCCTGGCCCAGTTTCATGGCCACCAACTTCAGGCTATCTGTCCCATCCATGGGAATCACTTTTTTTTTTGCAATGGCGTTACAAGCGACACAATCAGCTATCTCATTGCCTCTCACTCCCGAATATCCTGGGCAGTATATCCACATCAAAACAGAAAAGAAATTAGACTCTTTTGAAAACAAATGCCTAAGGAAAATACTTGGCATCAAGTGGAATGAATTCAAGAACAATGCAGAGATAAGACAGATGACTGAACAACAACCAGTCTCATGGGTGATCAGGAAAAGGAGATGGACATATGTTGGTCACTTGATGAGAAGAAATGATCAGAGAATCCCAAAACAAGCTATCAAGTGGAACACAACAGGCCGAAGAAAAAGGGGCAGACCGCGGGAAACTCTGAAGAGGACATTATTAAGAGAGGCCAAGTTAACAGGCATAAAATCCTTTGATGAGGTTGAAAGACTCGCCGAAGACAGGAAAAATTGGCGAACTACTTTGCGAGCCCTATGTGACGTTTAACGGCACGGGAAGGATATAAGATAAGATAAGATATCCAATCAGCCTTGGTGACACTTGATTTCCCTGGGAGTTGAACCCATTCTTTATGCAGCACACCCTTCTCTGTCTTGTGAAGCAAACTTTGAAAGCCACACCACCACACCATTTAGATTGCCCCTGCCAAACTAGTCAAGACAGAGCCTTGGTCACTGTCTCAATCTCCATCCACATGATAAAAATCATTGTATAGGAGGCCCCAGCATTCTGTTGACTTTTGCCTAGACATTATGTAATAATCTGTTGACTTTTGCCCAGACATGTAATAATCTGTTGACTTTTGCCCAGACATGTAATAATCTGTTGACTTTTGCCCAGACATGTAATAATCTGTTGACTTTTGCCCAGAAATGTAATAATCTGTTAACTTTTGCCCAGACATTATGTAATAATCTGTTGACTTTTGCCCAGACATGTAATAATCTGTTGACTTTTGCCCAGACATTATGTAATAATCTGTTGGCTTTTGCCCAGACATTATGTAATAATCTGTTGACTTTTGCCTAGACATTATGTAATAATCTGTTGACTTTTGCCCAGACATGTAATAATCTGTTGACTTTTGCCCAGACATTATGTAATAATCTGTTGACTTTTGCCCAGACATTATGTAATAATCTGTTGACTTTTGCCCAGACATTATGTAATAATCTGTTGACTTTTGCCCAGACATGTAATAATCTGTTGACTTTTGCCCAGACATGTAATAATCTGTTGACTTTTGCCCAGACATTATGTAATAATCTGTTGACTTTTGCCCAGACATTATGTAATAATCTGTTGACTTTTGCCCAGACATTATGTAATAATCTGTTGACTTTTGCCCAGACATTATGTAATAATCTGTTGACTTTTGCCCAGACATTATGTAATAATCTGTTGACTTTTGCCCAGACATTATGTAATAATCTGTTGACTTTTGCCCAGGCATTATGTTATAATTTGTTGACTTTTGCCCAGACATAAAATAATCTGTTGACTTTGGTCAGAACAATGACACTAAGGGCAAGAAAGGTGTGCACATGATGTAACAAAAAATATAAGGACACTACAATACCTGAGGATTTGTATTGCTAGCCACACGACACTTACTACCATGCCTGTATAACTCATGTATCCAGTAGAATTAATATAATAGTTCTAGGCTTAGAGTAATAAAATAAGTTTGGATCTGTGTGATAGCTTTCAAAACATTACAAACAAACAAACAAACAAAAATGATATCTACATTCTTCTGTCCTTACAAATATAAAGAACTGACAAAAGAGTAACTCAAGAACCGAAATCGAGTCTAAAGGATGCCTATGGTATACCAAAAATTAATACTGTTGCCTAACATATTCTAATGCTATTAAAAATCAAAACGAGCAAGTTACTGGTGAAATACTTTATGAAGTGAGAAATAAAGTGTTAGTTTTATTCGTCTGTTTTCACATGTTTCAGCCTCTTGTGTTTGCTGTAATAAATCAGATTTGGTATAACTGAACCAACAGTCACTCTTTTTTGACTCATAGACTCCAAAGTTGACCTGAAGCTGCTGGCAAGGACCTTGAGACTTGACTGTAATGATCTGAGACTTGACACTTGCTATAAAGGACTTAACGGCAGCACTGCTATTTTTAAATATAATCACTAGGAAGTTTTGCAAAAGAATTTGTAAAATTTGAATTTTATTGTTTGGTAAATATTTATAGATGTAAAGAAACAGGACAAAAGGAAAATATAAAGAGCCAAATTATGAAGAAGCAAATTCAGACAGGTGCCAATGATGAGCAGTAAAATTAGGCAGGACCAAATTATGAACAAGATACTGAAGCAAAAGCAAGATATGAGGCAAAGAAAAAGCCAAAAAACTAACAGGCATGACCTAATTTGAATAATAAAATTATAGAAACAAATAATGAACAAATAATAAAATACTGAATCAAATTACAAAGAAACAATAACAGACTGGATTAAATTATGAATAGTAAAATGCAAGTCCAGATTATGAGCAGTAAAGAGACACTATAACATTGAAGGTACAATTTTAGGAAGTTGTAAACAATACTGCTTGCACAGAATAAAATGTCAGAGCAAAGTATGCATGATTAACCATGTAACAAAGTAGGACAAATAAAACACTTCAGGCATTAGAGAAAGAAAAATAATGGGAGAATGACTGACTCATGGAAAGCAAGAGAAGAACACAGTGTGATCTCACAATAATTAGTGTATAAGTATACAAGTATACACAAAGCACTGCAGTAAAGCTGTGATACCAAAATGTATAAACTAGGAAAAAAGTAGGAACAGCTTTATTATTTAACGACTACAAAGTTGTGACGTTTCAGTGTGAGCCTTAATCATACAGAAACACACAGGATGAAGACATAGAGAGAGGAGATAAAGTATGAATTCACATGAATGCTATGTTTAAAAAAAAAAAAAAAAGGAAATAAAATGAATGGAGAACTTGGTTGTAACTTGTAAGAATATGTGGCTTGTCGGACGCTTGTTCAGAAATGGGCATGGTGGAGCATAGAGAATATTTAAATGGAGACTTGTGATGTTTGATAGGTGGGTTGTAACTGAGGGTGGTGGGTGGAGAAACCGTGGAGGGGAGAGAGAGTGATACAGTGTTAACCTGGCCAGGAGAAGGTGAAATAGATGATTATAGTTGTGGTTGAGGGTTTGTAATGTGATGCTGTGAGGAGGTTCTGAACTATGTGAAACAAGTGAGAAGGGAGTGGAGCTTAGTGGAGAGGGATTATGATTGTTGAAGAGAAGAATGTTAGGTGTAGCTGAATAACGAGTTAAAACCATGTGGTTCCAGTATCCCATAATCCTGAATCTAGCGGTTCTCAAGCACTAGGCAGCTTGTGACATTGTTTGATGGCTGTTACCAGAAAATCAGATCTGCCTCTGTGGTTGGGGCCAATGAAATGATTCAGAACTGGTTTCAAAACATGTATCTTACAGATGTTTCTGCATGCAGTCCCCTAATCTGAGGCCATTCTCACCAATATACTTTATCCCGCATCATTTCAATGGCCCCAACCACATCTAGGCAAATCCAATTTTTGCATCTGCTTACAAGTTACAGCTAAGTGCTCTGTTCATTTTATTTCCTTTTTTTTTTTTAAATGTAGCATTCATGTAAATCTATACTTTATCTCCTCTCTCTATTTCTTCATCCTGTATGTTTTTGTATGATTAAGAGTCACACTGAAATGTCACAACTTTGTATTCATTAACTTGGTTTTTGTGCTTGTAACTTTCGAAAAATTGGCGAACTACCTTGTGAGCCCTATGTGACGTTTAACGGTACGGGAAGGATATAATAACTTTCGAGTGCCATATGTTCTCAAGATTCTTGAAGGTCAATGGTACTTTTTGCAATTCTAATCTAACTTCCTTTCTGGTGTCACCACACTGGTCTATTTAGCTGCCGAGATATGCAATTTGGCATACTTCTTCAACAGTTCCGTTTACGCATGGGGTATAAAATATTTTTTTTTTTAGCAGATAACCATGAGAACTATGGCCATCTATGGACCTATAAAACCCCTTGCCTTGACACCCAGGAATGTGTGAGCTGTTGGAGTTTCTCAGTTCTTCTTTTCCCTTCTCTAAATTGAACTAGTCTCCCACATTATGTTGAATCTTAGCCATATGAAACCCATACAGAGGCTGAGAAAAAGGCTATAGGTATCCAGGGTAGCCACTAAATTTGTGTCTCCTATGGCCCCTACCCACCTCAGCTTGAGAATGAATCAGAAGGTGACGTATTTGTATTGTTTTATTGATGTTTTCTTAGGTACTGAAAGCAAAGAACTCTCACAAATTTGTGAAGACTGAACTAAGTTTAACCTAACTTATATTATGCAACACAAATTTCTGAAATGCAACACAAATTTCTGAAACAAGGTTAACTAAAAGTTCACTTTCCTTGCTTTTGCTGGTGCAAACCGATTTACTACATCCTTTATATTAATTGTCTCCTGTGCATCCTTTTCTTTGACTTATGTAGCACTTAGAATCTCCTGCTTCACTGGTGCTCTTAAATTTAACATAACTAATTTCATTTTACTGAATGAGTGCTCTTAAAGGACAGGCAAAAATAAATGGCAGACTGACAATGGACAAGGGGGACACTGCTAAGGCTGTATTGGACAGACTGCAGGAGAATGAAGAGTAGGAATGGAAGAACAATGTGGCTGTGAAGAGACTGCTAGAGCTAGGACAAATTAAAGATGCTGGCGGGAAATCTGAACTGTGTGGCAGAAAATGCATCGTAAACAACCAATATGTGACAGGAACTATCAGCAACATACTCTTCAATGGATGCTGCGCCATGCAGCTGAGCATACATGGGATTGTCCTGAGTGCAGTGAAGCCGGAGTCTGAATTTTGAACTTTCTTAAATGACTATAGACACAAAGACTTAAAGAATTTATTATGGCGTTGTTAAATTTGGAAACATCTTCATCGTAGTGATTAATGAAAGAAATAAGCTGACATTAATTTGCAGTCTATGCTTTTTTTTCTCTTATCAGCAAAGTATGCATGAACTGCCTCACTTCAGACGTGAGAGAAAGAATAATAACCGAGATCACATTGTGTATAAACTAAGAAAAAAGCAAGAACAGCTTTATTACTTAAGACTATTCAATTCCAATGTAGTATCCACCCTTATTTATGCATGCGAAAGCTGGAAAACAACTAAAGAAATAAACAAGAAATTAGATTCTTTTGAAAACAAATGCCTATGGAAAATACTCGGTATAAAGTGGAACGAATTCGAGAATAACGCAGAGATAAAGCAGATGATTGAACAACAACCTATCTCATGGGTGATCAGAAAAAGAAGATGGACATAGGTCGGTCACGTGATGAGGAGAAACGATCAGGGAACCCCAAAACACGCTATCAAGTGGAACACAACAGGCCGAAGAAAAAGAGGTCGACCACGTAAAACTCTAAAGTGGACATTGTTAAGAGAGGCCAAATTAGTAGGCATAAAATCCCTTGATGAAGTTGAAAAGCTCGCCGAAAACAGGAAAACTTGGTGAACTACCATGCGAGGTCTATGTAACGTTTAACGGCACCGTATGGATGTAAGATGTACGATTTTTAGCAGAACTCAGGGAATAAAAAAAAAAAAATAAATAATCGCTTGAACCTGTTCCCAGGTCCAACATGATGCTGTGCCTCAACATCCTCGCCGTATCTGGTGCAACGATCAGCATCTCTCAGTTCTAAGGAGGCAAGAGAACTGTCATATATTATCTTATATATCTTATATCCTTCCCGTGCCGTTAAACGTCACATAGGGCTCGCAAAGTAGTTCGCCAACTGTCATATGGCCAGACATAATAAAATTTCTATGTGATCAAAAATAACAACAGCACCGGAGAGTGTTAGCCGTTTCAAATTTCGTTCCCGGGTCAACGAAACAAGGTTGATGTTTTCATAAAACAAGATGTCGTCGTTCTCAGAAACCAACTTAGTCAAGAAGTTTGTAGAGCTCAACAATACCCAGCAGAGCATCCAGACATTATCTCTGTGGCTAATCCATCACAGAAAACATTCAAAAACGATTGTCCAAATCTGGTATAGGGAATTGGAGAAAGGTGCGTTTTTGTTGACATAGTTTGTTAGTGTCACTGACTTCGTTACATCAATGCTAACGTTGCTAGACTGGGGTATATAGTTTAGATCACGCTGGCTGATAGGTTACTTGTAGAGTCTTGATTAATTACTAAAGCTGATTATAAATATTTCACGAAGATTAATCTTTTAGTATTTCTCCTTTTTTTTTTTTTGGTTATACGACTACTGGATGTTTAAACGTTTTAGTATATTGTTCCCAACAGCCAAGCCAAGTAAGCGGTTGACGTTTGTGTATCTTGCTAATGACGTCATACAGAACAGCAAAAAGAAGGGTCCAGAGTTTAGCAAGGATTTCTCGCATATCCTACCTGATGCCTTCACACAGGCCTCAAAGTAAGTAGTTTTGTTTTATTTGTGAATATACATTTTTTAATGTGCTATGAGTGAGGGAGAAGAGGCCTGTGTTATTGCTGGGCCAGTCAGCTTTGAAGTGGTTGGAGGAATGGCTTTTAAATATAGAGGCTAATTGTGAATATTTAAATAACTGAATGTGTTCTGAAACAAGTTTTCATTCTGCCTTGATGGTTAGTCAGTATAGATAAACACATACAGAAAAAACTACACAAATATCTCTATTTATTGCTTGATAAATTATGCATTCTTTTGGAGATCTTCCTTTGCACCCCAGAGTTTGTTTTCCCTGTGGCCAGAGCTGAACTTGGGCTTTTTTGGCAGACGGGGAGAGCTACAGAATGTGCCCTGTAGTCTGCATGCCTGTTTCACACGTACAGTCAAGGGTATATGACGCCTTGTCAAAAATTGGCTTACAACATGGAGTCACTTTGCAATGGATTCCCTCCCACTGTGGGATACCAGGCAATGAGAAAGCTGACCATCTGGCCAAAAGGGGCACTGAAATGGAGCAATCAGACATACCAGTCACCTATAATCAGAAGAAAAGCATGATAAAAACCTACAGGAAGCCACAAACACCACCACATGATGACTATCACATGCTAAACAGAAAGGAACAAGTCACCATCTTCCGTCTCCGAACAGGACACAGCCGACTCCGAAGTCATATGTATACAAAGTTTAAGGTTAGTACTACTGATCTATGTACATGTGCACAGGTGCCCCAAACTGTGGAACATATCCTCCAGAACTGCATCAACTACGAGACACTGAGAAATAATTACTGGCCTAGTGAAACCACTAAAGAAGATAAGCTCTACGGTTCCATACATGAGTTACAAAAAACAGTGAAATGTATCCAAGAGACAGGACTGCAGGTATAGACGGACAATGCGAACGAAGAAGAAGAAGAAGGGTATATGACAGGCCTAGACAATACAGGTGTGCTGGCATTCGACAGTGCCTTGTGTGTAGTCGTCTGAAGTTGATGGTTTATTTTTGACATAAGAATTTCAGCATCCGGTAGTTAGATGGTAGATTGTGGTGGTCATTCCATAGGCTTCTTGTATTGATTATAGTTTTGGCTTGACTGTATGAGATGGTATCGATGTTGTTACCTACTACCAGATATAGCAAAAGGGAAAACAGCCATAGTTTCATTTACTAGTAAATCTATGCTTCACCTGCTGATCAGGTGGCACAGGACAAAAAAAGCTTCTGAAATGATTAAAAGTTGTGAGAAGCACATGAAAGTTAAGAATCATATATGTTGGCTTCTGCCCACTTACTGCATGACAGATGAATGAGTGTTACGTTGTATTCAAGCCTTTTGTCATTAAATTTTGTAGTGTGTGTGATTAGGATGAATTTTTTTTTTCTGCATACTTTAAAGACAAAGGTAAGTTCACTTATGCCATAAAGGCACCCAAGATGTATTAATGCTCATCTTATCTTTCGCTTGATAGCACCCAGGGTATATACTGATGGCACCTGGGGTATATACTGATGGCATCCAGGACATGTGGTATTAGTGCCCATACTTCCCTTCACACGATGGAGCCCAGGGCACATGGTATTAGTGCCCATACTTCCCTTCACCTGATGGAGCCCAGGGCACATGGTATTAGTGCCCATACTTCCCTTCACCTGATGGAGCCCAGGGCACATGGTATTAGTGCCCATACTTCCCTTCACATGATGGAGCCCAGGGCACATGGTATTAGTGCCCATACTTCCCTTCACCTGATGGAGCCCAGGGCACATGGTATTAGTGCCCATACTTCCCTTCACCTGATGGAGCCCAGGGCACATGGTATTAGTGCCCATACTTCCCTTCACCTGATGGAGCCCAGGGCACATGGTATTAGTGCCCATACTTCCCTTCACATGATGGAGCCCAGGGCACATGGTATTAGTGCCCATACTTCCCTTCACCTGATGGAGCCCAGGGCACATGGTATTAGTGCCCATACTTCCCTTCACCTGATGGAGCCCAGGGCACATGGTATTAGTGCCCATACTTCCCTTCACCTGATGGAGCCCAGGGCACATGGTATTAGTGCCCATACTTCCCTTCACCTGATGGAGCCCAGGGCACATGGTATTAGTGCCCATACTTCCCTTCACCTGATGGAGCCCAGGGCACATAGTATTAGTGCCCATACTTCCCTTCACCTGATGGCACATTAAGGCTGACATGGTCAGCATCATGTCTGGTTGCTTCTACCCTGTAAGCTCCAGAAGGGTAAAGGCACCCATTTCTACAGCAGGATGGCTGGGGGCATTTCTTATGATTTTCAGCACAAGAGGACTGAACTAACCATTTCCTTGTCCAGCTGGCCTGTGCATACAGTTTCTTTAAAGTAAATTTAAATGCATTGATTTATTTTTATCATAATGGCAGCTAATAGTTTTTTTAACTTGTGTAAACTGTGTGTCTTGATAATCAGCTGTGCCATGTTTGTTCTTAAAACTTTTAATGTCATGCCTTTGTCACACATGAAAAATCATGGTCAGAGGTGCATCAGTCAGCTCAGCTGTATAAATCAGCACCTGTCATCCATGTGAGGTGGGGAAGGTATGGTGGCCAGACATGATACTGACTACATCATCCTCTGTTATGTCAGCAGGTCAAGGCTAGCGTGGGTGTTAATACCATAGCCCCTGTACATATCAGTGTGACATGAAGCATGGCTCATGGCTCAGATGTGAACTTTTCTTCTGTTGCTCATCCGCTTGTGGCTTAAATCTGGCACACAAAGAGCTCAGTTTTGTGGTCTCTTTACACTGACTTTCTGTGTCTGCAGTGTGAGTTATGTGTGTGTGAGTGAGTGAGTGTGTGTGAGGGTATGAGTATGTGCATGAGTGAGTGAGTGTGTGTGAGGGAGTGATTATGTGCATGAGGGAGTGAGTGTGTGCATGAGTGTGTGTATGACTGTTGTTGTGGTAATTAGTCTTATAGAAATAAAAAATAATCTCACTCTCTCTCCCTCCCTCCCTCTCTCACTCTCTTTTCCTGCTCCCTGTCTCTCACCCTCTCTCACTTTCTTTCTCCCTCTCTCTTTTCCTCTTCTCTGTCTCCCACCCTCTCTCTCTCTTCCTCTCTTCGCCCCCCCATCTCCATCTCTCCTTCCATCTCTCTCTCACCGTCCCCCTCCCTCTCCATCTGTCTCTTTTCCCCCCTCTTTATCTCTCTCTCTTTCTCTCTTTCATCAGAATTTCATTTGGGTTTTCATATTTTCAGGGAAGCTGATGACAAAATGAAGACATCGCTCATCAGAGTCATAAATATATGGAAGGAGAGAGGAGTCTATGATAAATCTTTTATCAAACGTCTGAAACATTGTACAACTTCCAGTGAGTATCTGTAGCAGAGCATGATGAATGTTTGGTTTTCACATTTTTTTATAAGGAAAAACAGTCAGAATTTTTTTTAGACAAATAGGAATTACAGAATGTGAAAATGATTTTTAAGCTCTGGAGAAAAGGGAAAATGATTGGTAAATTCTGGGGAAGATGGAAAATGAGATTGAGAGCAAGTACTAGGAATAGACAGATAGTGGATGTGATTAGCTCCTTTCCTAAAAACCACGTGAGAGTTTTGTTACACAAGCCATTGTTTTGTGTTTAACTCTGGGTTGTCCTTCTTCAGACGTGAAGTCTGTGAGGAACGCAGTAGTCTCCCCTTCAGTTGCTGACTTCCCCATACAGGTTAGTTTGTATGGGCACTGGTGATGGCCTTCTCTAACCTCATATGCAGGACAGTGCTATAACAGTTTGCTGGACTGTCATTTTTTTTTTTCATGCGTCACAGCTGAATTCATCAGTTGTGCCAGTCTTCAGCTTGTTACACATGCAATACCTCAGTCTGGTGTGGCCTGTGTGGAGTCTGAAGATCTTGGCCTGTTCCTTTCTGATGAGCTCGGGATAAACATCATCTGGTTGATAGCCTGCAGGCTCTCTTTTCCATTTATTATTATATTATTCATTCATTCATTCATTTGCATATCCCTTGCAGAACTTTGCCTCCCTAACAACAGTCCTGTAGGCTCCTCGGCTGTGAGCAGGATGGCCTGCCACTGATGCATCCATTTGCAGATCATCAACGGTCTTGCAGCCATCTTTGCCTTGGTCATCCTCTCTTTCTTTTTCCCCATTATATACCCTTCCAAGACGGTCTTCTCTAGATTATCATGACGTTTAATGTGTCAGAAATATTATTATTAAAAAGATAAAAAATATTATAAAAAATATTATTATTACTCAGTATTTGGCCTTGTTATACAAGGGAGAGGCAAAGGAAAACCTTAAAAGTGTAATAAAATTTAGAAACTGAGAACGATTGTTCTGAAATTCTCAACAGTGACAGTGATAGGCATGGTTTGAAAATTGGCTGGCGGGTTGCAGCACGAAGCTGAAATGCTACATTAGGGCAGGGCATTAATATAAAAATGGCGGCACCACTTTCAACACACACCAGAGAAGAGCAACATTCTGTTGTTCATTTTTGTGTGTGTGTGTGTGCAGTGAAGAAGAGGAAGACCAAAACGAAGATGGCTGCAAGACATCGTTGACGATCTGGAAATGGATGCAGCAGCAGCAGGCCATCTTGCTCACAACCGAGAGGCCTACAGGAGTGCTGTTTGGGAGGCAAAGTTCCGCAAGGGACATGCAAATGAATGAATGATGATGTGCAGTGAAGGGGTCAAACCCATCAAAATTTGTTGAAGAATGAAAGTACAGTATGGTGATGCATATCTGTCACTGCAGCAAGCGTAGGAATGGAGTAGGAAGTTTAGAGAGCGGCGCTAGCTCTGTGACAGACTCTCCTCGACCAGGGCAGGCAGTCAGAACAGTGAAGCCAGAGGCCATTGTAGCAGTGGAAGCCGTGGCGAGGGGAGGTTGGAGCTTGACATTGGCGAGGGAAGGTTGGAGCTTGACAGTGACGAGGGAATGTTGGAGCTTGACAGTGGCGAGGGAAGGTTGGAGCTTGACAGTGATGTAGCATATCACATAAACAGTGACTCATTTTGTGCCAAATTCCACAGAAGATAAAATGGTTTTAAAAAAAAAAAAAGAGTTACTTTTCTTATTATTGCCATTACATGTTATACCTTCTGTGTTTCATCAGCGGTGTCAACATCTTCAGTAGCCCAGCAGCCCCCAAAACCACCACCAAAGGTCATTGTCAAGCAGGAACCTCCACAAAAACCTGGTGAATTTTTTTTTTCTTTTCTTCTTAAATCTCACAATATCTGAAAAGTGTTCATGCTAACTTAATATTTTTTTCCCTAGTACTAACTTTAGTCTGTTTTTTTTAACAGACAAGCTGTGTTTCTATTTTATTCTTGATTTATTAAGTTAATATTTTTTTTCCCTAGTACTAAAATGAGTGGCTAAGTGGTTAGTGCTCTAGTCTCTCATGGCGAAGGTCGGGGGTTTGAATCTGGCTGTAGAAATGGGTACCCGATTTCTTCTGGAGTCGGGGAAGGAAAAGTGGCCAGGCATGATGCTGACCACATCATCCTCAATTGTGCTGACAGGTCAAGGAAAATATGAACACTAACACCATATCCCTGTGTGCCTCTAAGGCATGACAGGATTACCAGCTTTAATCTGTTTGTTTTTTTTAACAGTCAAGCTGTGTTTCTGTTTTAATCTTGATGTATTGTTAAATGCCACGGTGGTGTAGTGGTTGGTGCATTTACCTACCAGTCAGAAGGTCCATGGTTCAGTTTTTCGCTCGGGCAGAATTTTTTGGGCCGAACAGCACCAATGTTAACTCCGCCTCAATAAATGAATACTCAGGGTTTACCTAGGAGAAGAAAGGCAGCAAGGATGGGTGCTGGCATCCCTACATGAAATGCGGCATTGGTCTCGATGTGTGAAGGCACAAACACTGGACACTCTTACAGCACGAAAATCCCACAGTACATTAGACTTTTTTTTCCGTATTGTTAAAATCTTGGTTTTCTTTTATGTTAAATTTATCTTCTATATTATTTTTCGTTCATTCTTATAGCATATCTGTTCTCCAGTATTAAGTATAACATTATTATAATCTTGCTATTCTTCTTTATTAACTTTAATTTATTGTTTATTATTTAATTTATTATTTTCATTCACTAACTACGGTTTATTGCTATGATCTTACTGTGTTAACTTTATTGTTATATCTTGCTATTACCATACTGCCATTGTAGATTTAGCTTTCACATCATTTAAGTTTCATAAAATGCATTAACTTTTTCAACCTGTCAAAGTGGAATGATCTGACTTTCTTTATCGTCGTTCTACTGACTTAGCTGGGTTGCCAACACTTGCATGTTGCCTAGATTGCTTGAATATGCCTGACTTTTTCAAAATGAAGGTTGCATGCTAAATAAAACTTTCAGAATAGAAAAAAAAAACAGGTGAAAGCTAATATCAAGAAATGAAAAAAGCATGGAAAATAACAGCAACAAAGCTTACAAGGACATTCAAACCAAGAAATGGAAGTCGTACATTGTTCAAGATGTTCTGTGATTCAGGAAGCATAAGATCAGTAGGTTTTTACTGGTGCAGTTATAGTGACAAGCTCAGAAATGACAAGTAAATTCCAGCACATTTAATGGAAATCTGAAAATCTAGTCTTAAAAACTACTTGTAAGGTTTTGTGTGCGTCAGATCGGCATTGTTTATCGCTGGCTGTTGTAGTAGACATTTGTGTTGTGAAGGAAAAGAGGGTGACAGATGGCATCAGAACCAAATGAGCAGAAAAGTTTGTTTTTTTTGTGGGGGGGGTGGGGTGCTAGGGACGTGGTCTTGGAGACAAGGGCTTTAGGCACAAAATTTGAAAACCACTATTCTGTTTACTTTGAAAACAGAAATAATAACCACAGTAAAAGAGTATATAAATGTCTACAGCCAGGCAGACAGATATAGACGGTCATGGCTTGAAAGCTGTGGGAAATAGCAAAACATGTAGATTGTTAAAGGAACCATGTTTATTTAGTAATACTGTTTCGGCTTTCACCTACATTAGATGTTGTAAACACAAAGAGAATGATTGAAATCAGAAAACATGATTTAAAGCCAGAGAATGTAAATTAAGAAAGGGCAAACAAGAAATGAGAAAAAATTAAATATATATTGCTCAAAGATTCCCATGTGTCATTCCTACCTCCACAGTTATTGTTTAGTTATGATAACTTATGTTGTTTTGTTCTGTAAATAAATACTGTTGCTTCATCTTTTTCAATCTTTCAGAACCAAAGAAAGTGAAGAAAAATGAGGAGTTTTCTTTGCGGCAGGAGATAGAGGCTATGGGCGTTCAGCTTCCACAGAATGTTGATGTAAGCTTAATTCTTGTCGTTGTCTTCATCATCATGTTCTCTCTGAGACCTTCCTTGTTATAGTTTGTAACTTTCATGTATGTTATCTTCTTGTGTTATCTTTTTATGTTCTTTAATAAATCTTTTTTTAACTTTTTTTTTTTTTCTTAAAGGTTTTAGGGTCATAGACTCCTCCTTCAGAGTTCATTCTATAATCTCAACCATCTAGATATGGAGATGGGTCATATTTGTGAATCCCATCATCAGCAGGTGGAGTCTTATCATTCGTGCCCTATAATTTTCCTCTGCTTATGCTTGTTTTGCTGAATCCAAAAGTCAGGCGACTTCTAAGTTCAGTTTCATAAGCCCAGCCATTTAGACCGGGAAGTCGGTCACCTTTCAGAATTCTGTCATCACCAGGTGGAGTTCATCATATAGTTCTCCTCCATTCATGCACTGTGAAAAACAGGAACTGTGAAATAGCTTTAAATACTGTACATTTTTGTTCATATTTGATGTTACTGGAAGTGTTTATGAAACATATTTATCTTTTAAAAAAAAAAACATTGTTTCAGGCGGAAGATTTGGTCCAAAGATTGTCTGACCTTGAAAATTCTGCATCGTGTGATGCTTCGGTGAGAGAGAGAATAGCGGCACTGCCCCCAGAAGTGTCTGATATCAGCCACTTGGACAAAATACAAGGTACGCTTTATGATGTCGTGTGTGAGCGAATAAATGTCATTCTTTAGTACACTATAGGGCACATGTGACAGAGGTACAAACTGGCCTAATGTTAGTGTCCATACCATTTTTTTTTTATATATACTGTGCTGTTCAGTCCATCTGGATTCTGATAAAGTCCCTACATGAGATATCTTGTTTTCTCTGTTCAGTCACTGACATCTGTATGTGCAGCTCACTTTACAACAAAGGCCACTGAGTTGGAACTCAGAAGCAGTTTGTGTGGAGTCAGGGTTGATATAAATATGTAGCAGATAATGACTGCGGTAAAACTGGTTCTAGTAATACAGGTAGATAAAGGAGTATGGCACAGTTTTGCAAAATGATAAAGGGAATGAGAAAAGTGAGAAAAAACACAAATAATGGAAAAAACATACAATATCCAATATTTCAGCATGAGTCTTTTTCAAGGATTACAAAAACAAATACTACATAAAAGAAGAAAAATGAAAATGAAAAACTTAGCTGTGTGGCATCCCTCCTTATACACAATACAACAGAATGCACCCTAAAGACAAGTCTGGGAGATGATAAAAGAAATAAATGTGTGCTTTTATGTTGGTCTGGGACAGTAGAAGTGATCAGACTGTTATGGTGAAGGTTGGTGGTTCAGATCTAGCCAGAGATAGCTCTCACATTTGGAAGCAGGTAACCAGCTTGTGGAGCTGGGCAGGGAAAAAGCTGTGAGGCATGATGCTGACCACATCATGGCGACTCTTTTGGCAATCAGTGATCGATAGCTGACATGCTAGTGTCAGTGTTGGCAATGCATAGCAGACAAAGACCCCCCCCCCCCCCCCCCGTCCTACATCTCTGTTGGTGTCCCCAATAACAGACCTAGCCTGGCTACCGAGGCAGGGATCACCATAGTCCCCATGGTGGTGGTGGTGGAGTCTGCTAAAGAAGTATTGCACATCTCTTGCTTTTGTAGCTCCACATGGAGTTTTGCCGTTTATGTTGGATTTGTGTGTAGTGTAAGAATCTTACATCCTTCTCATGTCATTAAACGTCACATAGGGCTCACATAGTAGTTTGCCAAGTTTTCCTGTTTTCGGCGAGCTTTTCAACTTCATCAAGGGATGTTATGCCCACTAAACTCTCTCTCTCTCTCTCTGAACCTTTTCTGTTGTTTTTCTCCATGTCTCTTTTGGTCTACCCTTACTTCTGTTCCCCTGTGGTGTCCATCTTAGTGCTATTTTTGGTAGTGAGTTGTCAGTCATTCGGAGCACATGTCCCAACCATCGCCAGCGTCTTTCCTCAATAATTGTTGTCAGTGGCTTCATCTGCATTTCTGCCAATAAGATATTTCTTATGGTGTTTGGCCAAAATATTTTTCTAATTCTTCGTAAACATTTAGTCTGGAAAGAATTCAACTTGTTTTCTATGGTTTTGGTGATTTTCCAGCATTCACTTCCATAGAGTAGTACACTTAGAACATTACTCTTAAATATCCTGATTTTCATATTTATGCTTAATTTTTTTTTATTTCCATATAGTCTTCAGCATTGCAAAAGCCTGGTTTGCTCTAGTAAGTCTGCTGTTGATGTCCTCTGTGCTGTCTCCATTTTCTACTACTCTGCAGCTAAGGTATACAAATTCGTTGACCTCCTCCACAAACTTGCTATCTACTCTGAGTACATTTCTGTTGTTCACATTTTATTTATCTTGGCAGTAGACTGGTTAATGAAGGAGGCAAGATCAGACAAACGCAGAGGATTACAATGAACCCTTGACACAGTGCTGGAAGACCTTGACTTTGCAGACGACATTTGTCTATTATCAAGCAGTCACAAAGATATGCAAGATAAAATAAACAAGCTAACTCAGAATGCAAACAACATAGGACTAAAGATCAACGTAGGAAAGACAAAGTTAATGAAGCCCACTAAACTGGCTTCTCTTAACATTGTCCTCATTAGAGTCTCACATGGTCAGCCTCTTTTTCTTCGGCCTGTTGTGCTGCACTTGATAGCTTGTTTTGGTATTCTCTGATTGTTTCTTCTCATCACGTGACCAACATATGTCCATCTTCTTTTTCTGATCACCCATGAGACAAGTTGTTGTTTGCTCATCTGTCTTATCTCTGTGTTGTTCATCTAGGTTTATTATTTATCTTCTCTCTTCCCTGGCATTCTATTTTTATCTTGTATCTTCTTTTAGGTTCTTTTTTTTTTTTCTCCAGATTCTTTATTTATTTCTGTGTTCATTTAGATGATATTTATTCATCTCAGATCTTCCTTTAGGCTCAGTTTATTTATTCTCTGATTTATATTATCTTTTTTTTTTTTTTTAGGCTTATGAACAGAAAAGGAACTACATTTTGAAATGTATCATTATTGTAGTAGTTAAAGCAGTATCGTTAGTGAGACAAACATAAAACTTTACTTTATTTCTGTTTCTTGCTTGTTATTTTTCTTGTTTAAGATCGTGAATCTGCTGACAAGCTGTCAGAAAAAGTTGATGAGGCAGCACAGTTGTTGAATGAATACAACCGCCGACTTGTTGCCGAGCTGGAGGAGAGGAAGAAGGTTGCCCGCATGCTTCGTTCGTACATTCTGTCGCAGCAACAGCAGGTGAAGAATACTGAGAAAAACTTACAGGTGTGTGTGTGTGTCTGTGCGTGTTGTGGCTTCAGTTTGCAGTTATGTGGTTGAGATAGAGTGGGCCCAAGGAATGATCTACTTGGCTCCACCTATAGAATGTACCAAAGTAATGATCTACTTGGCTCCAAGTATAGAATGTACCAAAGGAATGATCTGTTTGGCTCCAACTATAGAATGTACCAAAGGAATGATCTACTTGCCTCCAACTATAGAATGTTACCAAGGATTGATCTGCTTGGCTCATACTATAGAATGAACCCAGGAAATGAACTACTTGGGTCCAAATATGGAATGAACTCAGGGAATGAACTACTTTGCTCCAACTATAGAATATTACCAAGGAATAACTACTTGGCTTCAACTATAGAATGTTACCAAGGAATGATCTACTTGGCTCCGACTATAGAATATTACCAAGGAATGATCTACTTGGCTCTAACTATACTCGTAGAGTGTTACCAAGGAATGATCTACTTGGCTTCAACTATAGAATGTTACCAAGGAATGATCTACTTGGCTCCAACTATAGAATGTTACCAAGGAATGATCTACTTGGCTCCAACTATAGATTGTTACCAAGAAATGATCTGTTTGGCTCCAACTATAGAATGTTACCAATGAATGATCTACTTGCCTCCAACTATAGAATGTTACCAAGGATTGATCTGCTTGGCTCATACTATAGAATGAACCCAGGAAATGAACTACTTGGGTCCAAATATGGAATGAACTCAGGGAATGAACTACTTTGCTTCAACTATAGAATATTACCTTCTTCTTCTTCTTCTTCGTTCACTTCTACCACCAAAAACCGCACTGTGAACCTACTGAATTCACGCATGTGGTCCTCGTTAGGTCCGGTGGTCCTCTGTGTGGTCCAAAATAGACCACATGAGTTCCACGAAGGACCACAAGGGGTTCAGAGTATCACAGTGCTTTAGCCTGTATTCTTGGTGGGTCTCGGAAGCGGGATTGCGTGACACCGTGGTTTTCATTGCACCAGTTTGGTCTAGGGTTGGACTTTCTCACCGGAAGACCTCGACGTGTTTGGAATATCAGTGCATCCCCGCTGGGTGAGAGGCGTTAGCCCACCCAGGACAGAGTTGGACTTTCTCACCGGAAAACCTCGACGTGTTATGAGATACCCGTGTATCACCGCCGGGTGAGAGGTGGTTGCCCATCCAGTCCAGGGTTGGACTTTCTCACCGGAAAACCTCAGCGTGATTAGGATACGCAGACATCCCCGCCGGGTGAGAGGTGGTTGCCTATCTAGACTTCCCTGGTCCAGTGTCTCCGACTTCAGCATTTTGCGGTCGTGGCCGCTACCCTTCCTAGTTGTGACCAGGATGGAGCTTTTGTCCAGGAGGACGAATCCTCGCCACTAGTGACTTCTACCCCTGGGTTGAGCCGGTTTAGGCATTTCCCAGTATGGGCATGTTTGGGACGGGACCGACCTCTAGGGCAGAGGTACTGTGACATTCATAGCCTTCAAGATTCACCCCTGGTATGAGCCGGTTTAGGCAAAATTCACCAGTATGGGTGTTTATCAGGCGTTACCGACCTCTAGAGCGGAGGTGGCATGACATGTCTAGCCATCGAGTTCCACCCCTGGTGTGTGCCGGTTTAGGCATATTTCACCAGTGTAGGTGTATTTCGGACGTAGGCGGCCTCTAGAGCAGAGGTGCCGTGGTATAGCTCTCGTAGCGTTACTACTGGACATACCAGGTTAAACTTCACTTTCCACCACCTTTTCCCATCGGTGCCGCACAGCAACCTTTATTTCCGCATTTACTTCCTTAACCGGGAGGAGCTTCACTCCACGCGCGGCATTTGAAAAGTCAAGCCAGCAGTGACTTAACCTCTGGGACAAACCGGTTCATGCATTCCACACGATATGACTGCACTCAGGACGTGGCCGACCTCCAGACCAGAGGTGCCGTGATTTGACTGTTTGCTTCGCTTTATTCTTTCAACCACCTTTTCCGCAGTGATGCTGCGCGGCAACCTCATTTGCAAATTTCTTCATTGGCCGGGAAGAGCACCGCTCCACGCACGGCAGCTGAAGATCTCGCCAACAGCGGCAGATGAGCTACCAAACGTGACACTCATCTACCCTAAGTAACTGGTTTTCAGGCGCCAGATATTCGCCCTCGCCCCTTCTCCTGTCAGTTTAAACAGTTCTGCCACGGGAAGGCCAGGAGCTGGACTTGACTGCCAGAGGCTGTTTGTGGCGCGTTTGCAGTCCTTAGAACCAGAATATTACCAAAGAGTAACTACTTGGCTCCAACTATAGAACATTACCAAGGAATAACTACTTGGCACCAACTATAGAATATTACCAAGGAATAACTACTTGGCACCAACTATAGAATATTACCAAGGAATAACTACTTGGCTCCAACTATAGAATATTACCAAGGAATGACTACTTGGCTCCAACTATAGAATATTACCAAGGAATGACTACTTGGCTCCAACTATAGAATATTACCAAGAAATGACTACTTGGCTCCAACTATAGAATATTACCAAGGAATGACTACTTGGCTCCAACTATAGAATATTACTAAGGAATGACTACTTTGCTCCAACTATAGAATATTACCAAGGAATAACTACTTGGCTCCAACTATAGAATGTTACCAAGGAATGACTACTTGGCTCCAGCTATAGAATATTACCAAGGAATAACTACTTGGCTCCAGCTATAGAATGTTACCAAGGAATGACTACTTGGCTCCAACTATAGAATGGACCAAAGTAATGAGATACTTGGCTCAGACTATAGATAGACCCAAGGAATGAACTACTTGGTTCCAACTATAGAATGTACCTAAGAAATGAGATACTCGGCTCAGACTATAGAATGGATCCAAGGCCTGAACTGCTTAGCTTCAGATATAGAACAGATCTAAGAAATGAGCTGCTCAGTTCAAACTATAGAGTGTACCTAAGAAATGAGTTATTGCCTCAAACTATAGAATGGATCTCATTTAAACACTTAATAAAGGATATAGCCATTGAGACTGTTCACTGACATCAGCATGTGGAGTGTTGGCAGTGTCCCTCACCCTGCAGGCAGATATTTTCTGTCTGTGGAGGCCTGTTATTTGATGAATGTCAGCCATTCACTTTTAGCCTGGTTGGGTGGAATGTATCAAGAGGTAGATTTAGAACCCAACCCTATAGCATAGCTGGCAGCATGATTGACTTTAAAAAAGTAAAATAGCTACTGTCATTAAGTTTTGTTTCTTAATTGTGAATTTATCATTTTAAACTGCCTTAGATGTTAAAAATAGGCATTGCATTGTCTTCTTGTTAAACATGGGAGCTGTATTATTCTGTAGACTAAAATGTTTATGTGGTCTTTGGTGTTGTTCAGTGGGTTTAGTATTAAGATAGCCAGCACCTTTGATTTTATGTAGCAGATTGATTAATGACGTGAGAGAGATTTATTTAAGAAAGAAAAATGTATTAAAACACGGTGTTCATCAACAGAAGTAAATATGCACATTTCAGTACCTGACACGAAAGAAGCAGGTGACAGTTTGTGACCCCAGGGTTTAGACAAACTGGGGCCAGATGCACTGTCTTGTTTAAAGTCAGCGGGTAGTTGAGAGGTGTATTAGTTGAAAGCTTAAGGAATATAAAATTTACTTTCACAGGACTACAAGGACAAGCTTAACAAAGTCACCACTGTCCGACAGGAGTTGATGTCTCATATCCAGAATCTTCCAGACTTGACTCTGCTACCAGATGTGACCGGAGGCTTGGCTCCACTCCCCTCAGCTGGTGACCTTTTCTCACTAACCAGTTGATGAAGAGATTGGCTTTAAAGATGTTGCAATAGGTCAAATTGGAAGCAGCCTTGATGGGCATAACGGTTTATTCTCCCACTGCCTAGCTCAGGATTATGATAGTGGGCAGATTTTTTTAAACAAATGTGGTTGAATAATTTTTTCCAAAGTATTACCCATCTAAAAACACAGGAAATGTAAAAGGTGTGGAGAGTGCAGAAATGTATACATTATCAAGTTCTGTTTATTTGTTTGTTTGAATGTACTGCAGGACAATGAGGTATGCAGTGTGTAGTAGACTGATGGAAATTAAATTTGTAGCAGTATTTTGCTGGTTTAAGGGATATAACTGAAGTTTGGTTTAAGTTCCCCCTTAGAGAATGTATTTTCTGAAATAATTTAAAATTGCATTGCATGGGAATATATATATACTGAAAGACATCTTAAATGGTGCTTTTCAGAAACTGCGAAGTTACTACTTTCTGAACAAAGAATAGGGTAACTGACATTTTTTTTTTTTCCTTTGTGGATGAGAGTTTAGTAAGTGTAGAGACTATGAAGATGTACATGCATATTAGACTGTGGTGCGTGTTTTACAGTAAAGCAAACAAAAGTCTACATTCAACACTATAAGGCGCACACACAAACAAAAAAAATCTAATTTCCTTGGTCTGACTGTACTCCATGTCACTGTCACACGTCTGTTTCAGTTATGCGTAGACATCAACTGTTTAACTCTTTCCGTGCGTATGGTCGAATTTTCGACACTCCCGGTGGTCCCAAGCTACCATATGGTCGAAAATTCGACAATCATTGTTCCATTAAAACAAGCGGTGTAACATTTATATTGTACGGATTTCGTCCGCGATTCCGGTGACACTTTCAAAATGGAGAATGCGTGCCTAGTTACGAGCGATGCCGATCGAGAACAAGGACGCGAAGCATGGAAATTTTTCAATTTTTGATGATGTAGATAGGGGTATGGACATAGCCTATGGCCACCCCTCTGCTCTTGAATGTTTTCTAAGTAGATTTAGACATATTTAGACGACTGGAGAAGTAGTTAGGAGGTTATTTCAGACATTCAGTAAGTGAAAATGCCATACGGAGTCGCAATACGAGATCGATAAGTAGATCTACACATCTTAGATGGTAAATAGGGGTAAGAAGCGCGAATCTAGACCTAGCCGATGGTGAACTGGCCACAATCAGTGTCTAAAAACATCACATTACTTCTTTTTTCCTAAAAAACTCTGCATTTCTGAAATTTTCATTCATTTAGCTACACTTTGACACATATTATGTGTACGGAAGTAAATGGAAATACTGTTTTCCATCCCATTTTACAACTAGACCCCCCTTACGGACAAGACCCGCGTTTTACTCCCACACGGAACGACACGTCCGTGTTTCTTCCTCCCGCATGGAAAGAGTTAATGGTGTTTATTCGTGGACAATGCAAAATAACACTTACAGTTTTTGACAGCAGAGATAGGAGGTTAAATTATCTGTAGTGGATTGAAAATTCCAGTTCTGAAAACTTTGATGCCAATTCTGGTTCAAACAGTCCATGTGGAGCATCAGTAATTACAAGAATCCATATGAATCAGCAGTAGCTGTTATTGATGAGGCTTTGGTTTTTGTCAGTTCATGCAGATCAAGCAGAAGGTCATGTTCAGAATAAGGTCTCAAGTCAGTGAAGTCTGTTTGATGGTGAGCTTATCAGTGTGTGGTGGAAATCTTTATCAGGCAGAAATCTTATCTTATATCTTATATCCTTCCCGTGCCGTTAAACGTCACATAGGGCTCGCAAAATAGTTCGCCAATTTTTCCTGTCTTCGGCGAGTCTTTCAACCTCATCAAAGGATTTTATGCCTGTTAATTTGGCCTCTCTTAACAATGTCCTCTTCAGAGTTTCACGTGGTCTGCCTCTTTTTCTTTGGCCTGTTGTGTTTCACTTGATAGCTTGTTTTGGGATTCTCTGATCATTTCTTCTCATCAAGTGACCAACATATGTCCATCTCCTTTCAGGCAGAATTATTCTTTGGAAAAAAAAAGATACAACTTAAGTTTCATAGGTTTGTCTGAAAAATTCATCTCATAGTATTACATGGAGCTTTATAACCTTAAGTAAAAATCATTTTTTAAAAATGTTTTTCTCCCGTCAGTTTTGATGGGGGTTACGACTAATAATTTATGCTTAGACTCAGTTCAGAAGATTAGTGCTGTGAGCAAGCTCTCCAAGGTTGTGTGCATCTGTATAGCCTCTGTCCCCAATATGCTGTGGAGCCTGTGTCTTGCTCCTGCAAGTAGACTATCGCTCTGTGTTCTACTTCAAGGGCGATATGGAGAACACCGAATTCATTCCATAGATATAAAAAACAGTGAACTTCACACCGTACTTGTTAATGTACATATGTAACAGATTTTGAACTTAATTTATGCTGAAAGACACCTTAAATGGTGTTTTTTTTTTTTTTTAAACTGAAAGACATCTCAAATGGTGCTTTTCAGAAACTACAAGAAGTTATTACATTTTACTAGGAAGATGTGTAAAATCTCACAGTTAATAAATGAAGTTGAGTGGTTAGTGTAAAATCACAGTTAATAGATGAAGTTGAGTGGTTAGTGTAAAATCTCAGAATTAATGAAGTTGAATGGTTAGTGTAAAATCTCAGTTAATAAATGAAGTTGAGGGTTTGGTAAAATCACAGTTAATAAATGAAGTTGAGTGGTTAGTGTAAAATCTCAGTTATTAAATGAAGGTGAATGGTTAGTGTAAAATCTCACAGTTAATAAATGAAGTTGAGTGGTTAGTGTAAAATCACAGTTAATAAATAAAGTTGAGTGGTTAGTGTAAAATCACAGTTAATAAATAAAGTTGAGTGGTTAGTGTAAAATCACAGTTAATAAATAAAGTTGAGTGGTTAGTGTAAAATCTCAGTTAATAAATGAAGTTGAGTGGTTAGTGTAAAATCACAGTTAATAAATGAAGTTGAATGGTTAGTGTTTTATCTCTTCTAAATGGTTGTTTGTACTACTGTAGTCCAGATCTATGCATCCACCCATTCATTCACTGTTTTTTTTTTTTTTTGTTCTCTCATATCTAAAATACTTTGTTTATAGATTTTAGAGATTTCATCCTGTCTGTCTAGATTTTAGAGATTTCATCCTATCTACAAGGGCTGATCAGAAAAAAAGGTTACGGGTGCAACTATCAAAAGAAACAATCTCCTGGTAAAATAACACGTATAGAGTGTTAAAAAAATATGCACCGACTGTTTTTTCAACATAATCACCAAGTTGATTTAAGACATTTGACCTCTGGGCCAACCTTTCCATCCCTACTCTATAGAAGTCATGTCCCTCGGATAATGCATGTGGCACCCATCTGGCATAAACATCTAACACAGGGTGTTGAACACCGCCGTAGCGCAGTCCCAGCTGGGTGCAATATTACGCAGTTATCCTTTGGTCCTGTTGAATCAGTTTTGTCAACACATGGCACATTGACCTCTGCTGTCGACGAACTTCGAAGCCCAGTGTTTCCAGGGTATCTGCCTTCCACACCATCCCTGCTGGGTTGAAACAGGTAACACCATTTTGCCATGTGTTGTCTGCTGCTAAGCTGGCAGTGAATTTCACGTGCGGGCATATGAAAGTCTTATCACACCTCTCACTTCAACGAGAGACCTTTTTTTTTTCTAGATGTCACGCCATTTTGATGTGCAAGTACACATCTGCACACTCACAACGCATTGGTTAAAACATTTACGCTGACAATTAGTGTCACCTAGTGAATATCCAAGTCAGAAACTTGCTTGTGTCAGTTAACTTGTCTTTAAATTATGGCGCTTGTAACCTTTTTTTTCTGATCATCTTGCACGTACAGCTATGTTACTTATGTAAACTCTTGAGAGATCTGTAATCTTGTGTCTTGTAGTGCAGCATGCCCTTGAAGTTGTTGTCATTCTGTTCTATGCTTGCATGTGTTGGCAATCCTGCTTCTTCATCTCTGTACGGTCCTGGATATTCCAGGTGGGTCAATTGCCTTTCATTTCCCATGTTATTTTGTCAGACCATTCAGAGTTTGTTTTTTTTTTTCCTTTGAGTTTTCCTGTGATTCAGAGGTTGTGTAATTTATTTCTCTTCATGACATGTCCACAGAAATTGTATTGTCTTTTTTCCCTTAGGGGTAAACTAGTTTTTGTCATTCTACAACTTTTCTGAGAATCTCCCTTATGGGTAAACTAGTTTTCGTCATTCTGCAACTTTTCTGAGAATCTCCCTTATGGGTAAACTAGTTTTCGTCATTCTACAACTTTTCTGAGAACTTCTTTATGTTTTTCTGTTTTATGAATGATTTATTTGTTAAATAAATATGACGCTGTTACAGAAGGCTTTTTTTTTTTTAATCTTGCGCTGCACTGGAATTTGAACATTATCATATTAATGACTCAAGAGGAATGTGCTTAAATTTATTTGAATATGTCATGAGATGACAGAAGTTAGAGAACTAAACAGTCACTGAAAAACTTAAGGGATAAGGAAAGAGGGGGGAAAATTGAGAGAAAAAGTTCTGACCAGTGACACAGGAAAGAAAATGTAAATCACCCGGAGACAAGGAAGGATGTGCAGGGTGGGGTGCAACACCCCTAGCATATAACCTGTTGTAGAATTAACATTTGTCCAGGTACCAGAAAAACTGGGGCAGGAAATCCTAACAAAATATTGGAGTCAGAGAGCTGATTATAATGGCAGTCTGGGTGGCTGAGTGGTTAGGCACTCGATCTCCTAATCAGGTAGTACCGGGTTCAAGTCCCAGCAGCGCTGATTTTTTTCTGGTACCACCCACACCAAAAAAAGGCCCCAGAATCCAGCCAGCTCCTGAAAATAGGTCCCAGAGAAGTCTGGGAAAGTAAACATGACAGGGTGTGATACTGACTACGTCACACTGACATGTGCCAAAGGTCTTGGAAATAAAGGCCTAACACCGTATCCCTGACATGTCTTAATGTCATCTTCTTCTTCTTCTTCTTTGTTCGCACTGTCTGTCTATACCTGCAGTCCTGTCTCTTGGATAAATTTCACTGTTTTTTGTAATTCATGTATGGAACCGTAGAGCTTATCTTCTTTAGTGGTTTCACTGGGCCAGTAATTATTTCTCAGTGTCTTGTAGTTGATGCAGTTCTGGAGGATTTGTTCCACAGTTTGGGGCACCTGGGCACATGTACATAGATTAGTTAATGTCATGAAAATGGGGATTTTATCTTTACCTATTGATTATAATAATTTACTACCACCATAAATCATAGTAACATATTCATAGTAGGTAATTTTATATAACTAGAAGCTCAGTTGTTTACAAGCACTGAGTTTAGGATTTATGTTCCAGAATGGGGGAAGACCAGATCCACAGCATTTTAGGTGACGGTGGGCAAGTTTTTGACAAATTTCTGAGAGAAATGGTTCTTGTTTTGGAATGAAACTTCGTTCCAGTACCTGGCTATTACTGTATGTGTGTGCAAACAGCTTAGAATGATTCATTTTTTTATGTATTTAAAAAGCACTTTTTTTTTCTTTGGTTTCTTCTCATTATCAAACCGAAATGACTTTATCATATGCCATGAAACATATACTCTCTGTGATTATATATAAAAACAAAGCACCTCTGAGTTCATCACTAAAATACAGATTAAATAACCAGACAAGCCCTTACTGAAATACTGTAAAATAATGTTTCATAATATTCAGCATTTAAGTGTGAAAAATACCAAAATACTGAATTTTTTTTTTTTTTTTAAATTGCAATGGTTTGTGATGTCGAATGTTAATCATTTTATTTTCAGAAATGAAAAGAGGTTCAGAGAAAAACAAAAGCGAACGTTAAGCACAGATAAATGTTTATCTTCGCTCATTTAAACCATTTGTGTCTTTTGCATTTTTTTCCCCCCCCTTTTAAGGAGAGTGGGGAGGTTTGAAAGTCAGAATGTTGATTTCAGTTTCATAGTTGGTGTTGAAATGTTGAATTGTGAAATCTGGGAAATAAAAAAAAAAAAAGCTGAATTTTGAAAAGGAGAATACTTTTCACTTCCCTGTCGTCCCCAGTGTTAAACTTTCCTCTGTTTGTTCATTTCCTTTTTTGTTGTTGTCATTCGTTTTATTTTTAGACAGTGGAACACAGAAGAAGTACAGTAATAGTACACAGTGTTGTACGGTTAGAACTCGGAGAAAATCAAAGCACTTTTAGACGTGAGAGAAAGAAAAATGACAAGAGAATTATCTTGCACCCTCAGATGGCTAAGTTGATTAATGCGCTGCTCTCTCATGATTAGACAGTTGCTCATCCTACCGGAATACACCACTCAAGTCCTAAATAGTTCTCTTTTCATTTTTCTTTCTCTCACGTATAAAAATGCTTTGTCTGTGATTTTTTTTTCAAGGTCTATCCATACAATCTTGTGTTCTGTTACTTTACTGTGCAAAAAACCTTGTTATTTCCTGTTTGTAAAAATTTTTTTGTTCTGAGTACAGAAAATGGTGCTGTCCAGTCTGATGGTCAGCAGACTATGGCTGACGTGCTGGCCCCAAGAAATAAAAGCAGCAGTAGATTAATTATCCGTGAAGCTGAACAGACTTATGAGCAAAACCTTCTTATCTTAATGCGAAGGAAACTAAATTGATCACAACTGACAAAACAAACAAGGCAGCTGAAATATGTATCAATGAAGAAAAACTGGAAGAAGTGGAGAGTTTTGAATATCTTGGATCACTACTAACTAATAATGGAGATACAATGAGGGAAATTAAAAGCAGGGCATCTACCGCTCTTCAGAAAGTAAAACAACTAAAGAAGTTGTGGAGAGGAACAGACAGAACTACAAAAATAATATTTTTAAGGGCATGCATCTTTCCCATCACAACATATGCCTGTGAGACCTGGACACTTAACAAAACAGCTGAGAAACGCATAAATGCCTTTGAATGTAAATGCTACAGAAGAGTTCTTCAAATATCATGGACACACAAAGAACAAATATGTCCGTACTACAAGAAATTAATATTGTTGGCTAATAAGCAAGATTAAAGAGAGAAACTTAAATATTTTTGACATATTAAACATCATGATAATTTAGAGAAGACAGTCTTGGAAGGGTACATAATGAGAAAAAGAAAGAGAGGAAGACCAAGGTGAAGACGGCTGCAAGACATCGTTGATGATATGTAATTGGACACATCAGCAGCAGGGCATCTTGCTCACAACTGAGAGACCTACAGGAGAGCTGTTAGGGAGGCAAAGTTCCACAAGGGACATGCAAATGACTGAACAGACTTAAGCTGGGGGCCCTGACTTCTGGAGAAGAAAACACTGGAAACAGAGATTATTGTTTTACAAGTCGTCAAGAGATGGAGGTTGTATTTTTGAGGAACTTGAGGGTCCAGCTTTGGATTTATACTTTATGAGGCCCTAGGTTGTAGCTATGAGGAACTTGAGGGTCCAGCTTTGGATTTAGACTTGGTGAGGCCCCAGGTTGTAGCTATGAGGAAGTGAGGGTCCAGCTTTGGTGAGGCCCCATAAGCTGTACAGAACTTGAAACAGCTTTGTTAAAAAAAAATTCTGAAATTTTGTGAGATCTTGGAGAGTGTGAAGAAGGAAGTTATGGCTTGTTTAGCACCAGATGGGGGAGGTCTTGAGGCGGGGGGAACTTCCTATACTTAATCAAAGAGTGAGTGGTGAATCCACCACTGTATAAAAGACTAGGTAAATTCAGCAACAGTTCAGTAACAATAGCAACAACACTTCAGTAACAATAGCAACAACACTTCAGTAACAGTAGCAACAACAGTTCAGTTTCAATAACAACACTTCAGTAACAATAGCAACAACAGTTCAGATTCAGTAGCAACAACAGTTCAGGTACAGTAACAACAGAGTCAGTAGCAACACTTCAGTAACAATAGCAACAACAGTTCAGTTTCAATAACAACAACACTTCAGTAACAATAGCAACAACAGTTCAGTTTCAATAACAACAACGCTTCAGTAACAATAGCAACAACAGTTCAGTTTCAATAACAACACTTCAGTAACAATAGCAACAACAGTTCAGATTCAATAGCAACAACAGTTCAGTAACAATAGCAACAACAGTTCAGATTCAGTAGCAACAACAGTTCAGTAACAATAGCAACAACAGTTCAGATTCAGTAGCAACAACAGTTCAGTAACAATAGCAACAATAGTTCAGATTCAGTAGCAACAACAGTTCAGTAACAACAACAAGAGATTCAGTAGCAACAACAGTTCAGTTTCAATAACAACAGCTCAGCTTCAATAACAACAACAGCAGCTCAGTTTCAATAACAACAACAGTAGCAACAACATTCCTTTACTTCAGCTTTTTATTTATTGTGGAGAGATTAATTCTCTTTAACTCCAAAGAAGGCAACATTTTAGAACATGCAAACAGAAATTTGACAAATTCCTTTGGGTGGTTGGCAAAATTCTCATCATGAAAACATTTTTTTTTCTTAAACAGGAAAATTTGGATGATGTTCTGTTGACTGGTTTTTTTTCTGAAAAAAAAAGAAAATTCGCATTGTCAGTTCTGTGACCTATGCATTCGGAACCCTTGAATTCACATTCGGTGCATCCTTACACAGCATTGCTGTCCTTTTTATCATCTTTCTTATTGTAGCTCATCTCAGATTTGACCGAGTCCCAAGATGGTCCTGTGTCCTGATTTTTGCTTTTGTCTGTGCAGGGAACATTGAAGCACATTTTAGAGCTAAATGAACCCACGGGCACTGGATATCTGCAGAAAAAGACGAACATTTTGAAAATTTATTTTATAAAAAAAAAACCACCTGAAGGGTGCATGTATTAGATATGAAAGAATAGTGATACGGTCAGAAAGAATCATCATTATCACACTTCAAACATATCCATGGGTAATATGACTTGTTGTTCAATATCCTCATCAGCTTACAGTAAGGTGATACTGACCTGTTGTTTAATATCCTCATCAGCTTACAGTAAGGTGATACTTTGACCTGTTGTTCAGTATCCTCATCAGCTTACAGTAAGGTGATACTTTGACCTGTTGTAAATATCCTCATTGGCTTATACAGTAAGGTGATACTTTGATCTGTTGTTCAATATCCTCATCAGCTTACAGTAAGGTGATACTTTGACCTGTTGTTTAATATCCTCATCAGCTTACAGTAAGGTGATACTTTGACCTGTTGTAAATATCCTCATCAGCTTATACAGTAAGATAACACTCTGACCTGTTGTTTAATATCCTCATCAGCTTACAGTAAGGTGATACTCTGACCTGTTTTTCAATATCCTCATCAGCTTACAGTAAGGTGATACTTTGATCTGTTGTTCAATATCCTCATCAGCTTACAGTAAGGTGATACTTTGACCTGTTGTTCAATATCCTCATCAGCTTACAGTAAGGTGATACTTTGATCTGTTGTTCAATATCCTCATCAGCTTACAGTAAGGTGATACTTTGACCTGTTTTTCAATATCCTCATCAGCTTATACAGTAAGGTGATACTTTGACCTGTTGTTCAATATCCTCATCAGCTTACAGTAAGGTGATACTTTGACCTGTTGTTCAATATCCTCATCAGCTTACAGTAAGGTGATACTCTGACCTGTTGTAAATATCCTCATCAGCTTACAGTAAAGTGATACTTTGACCTGTTGTTCAATATCCTCATCAGCTTACAGTAAGATGATACTTTGACCTGTTGTTCAATATCCTCATCAGCTTACAGTAAGGTGATACTTTGACCTGTTGTAAATATCCTCATCGGCTTATACAGTAAGGTGATACTTTGACCTGTTGTTCAATATCCTCATCAGCTTACAGTAAGGTGATACTTTGACCTGTTGTTGTCAGTATCCTCATCAGCTTACAGTAAGGTGATACTTTGACCTGTTGTTCAATATCCTCATCAGCTTACAGTAAGGTGATACTTTGACCTGTTGTTGTCAGTATCCTCATCAGCTTACAGTAAGGTGACCCGATGTTTAAACTGGTGTCCCGCCTTCGCCGAAAGTCTTGGCGGGACGTAGAAATGTCCGGCTTTGAGCCTGCTAAATTTAAATTTTAATAAAATCTGTAAACAAACAAACAAAAAATCCATTAATTTTGAAATGGCGCCACGTGACCTAATTGATAAGAAGTATTTATTATTATATTTTTAACTTAATAGAAATTTGTGGTATGCATTAACTGGTTGCATCAAAAAACAAAAAAAAAAACAAAAAACGAACTTCGCTTGTTCTAGAAACGCTGAACCAGTCAGAGAATAGTTACTTTCCTCATGAATAAATTAACCAACCGCAGAGTTAATGGAACAGTTTGAGGGCGCTGATTGTTCGAGCCAGCGTCAGTTTTATATCAACTTGGATCTTTTTATCACGTTAATTAGTAGTACTGTACTTATTTAGATTTTAAGTGAGGCGCATTTCATGAGCGTTATTGTGTGTTTACTTTTATTTCTTTTACTGATTTACCAACTGGACATTATATGGCGGGCTGATGAAAATTTAACCTTCTTTTTTAACCCCGACGATGTGTAAGCCAGCGTGTAAACTGAATCAACAGTCAGAGAGTGATTTCCCCTTCATAGAGAAGGCGAGAACCGACAACGACTCCCATGATAGATGTGGCACTTGGAAATTTGATTTTTCAGTTTCGCACGGTGGCAGATCCGATGTCATAGAACATCTCAAAAGTGATCGACATAAACAAAACACTGGCTATGGATGTAAAAATTACTGAAACGAGCATACCATTTTTAAAGACTTTCTGGATCTAAGGACTGTTATTTCCGGAGGTGGGGTGGAGGATACGCTCTCCACTCCAATGCCGTGCGTCTCAAATAGACTCTGACAGTCAAGTCCAGCTCCTGGCCTTCTCGTGGCAGAACTGTTTAAACTGACAGGAGAAATGCGAAGGCGAATATCTGGCGACTGAAAACCAGACGCTTAGAGTAGATGAGAGTCATGTTTGGTAGCTCATCTACCGCTGCTGGCGAGATTCTTCAGCTGCCGTGCGTGGAGTGGGGCTCCTCCCGGCCAGTGAAGAAAGGTGCGAATTGGGTTGCCACGCGGCACCACTGTGGAAAAGGTGAAAGAAAGGACTAAGCGAAGTAAACAGTAGCTAAATCACGCCACCTCTGGTCTGGAGGTCGGCCACGTCCTATATGCACTCATATCGGGCGAAATGCCTGAAACGGCTAAACCCAAAGGTTAAGACACTGCTGGCGAGATTCTTCGGATGGCGCGCGTGGAGTGAAACTCCTCCTGCCCAAGGAAGAAAATGCGGAAAAACAATTAGGGTTGCCGTGTGGCGCCGATGTGAAAAGGTGATGGAAAGGATAAAGTGAAGCTTAATCGGTATGTCCAGTAGTCTCGCGGGGAGAGCTACTCATACCACGGCACCTCTGTTCTAGAGGCCGGCCACGTCCGATATACAACCATACTGGTGAAATATGCCTAAACCGGCTTAAACTAGGGGTGAAACTTGATGGCTACGCACGTCATGGTACCTCCGCTCTAGAGGTCGGTCACGTCCTCAAAACGCCCATACTGGGATAATATGCCTAAACCCGCTCAACCCAGGGGTGGAAGTCACTAGTAGCGAGGATTCATCCTCCTGGACAAAAGCTCCATCCTGGTCATAACTAGGAAGGGTAGCGGCCACGACCACAAAATGCTGAAGTCGGAGACACTGGACCAGGGCAGTCTAGATAGGCAACCACCTCTCACCCGGCGGGGATGTATGCGTATCATAATCACGCTGAGGTTTTCCGGTGAGAAAGTCCAACTCTAGGCTAGATGGGCAACCACCTCTCACCCAGCGGGGATATACTGATATCCAAAACACGTCGAGGTTTTCCGATGAGAAAGCCAAACTCTAGACTAAACTGGTGCAACGAAAAACCACGGTGTCACACAATTCCGCTTCTGAGACTCGCCAAGAATACAGGCTCAAGCCGTGCGATACTCTGAACCTCTTGTGATCCTCTCAGGGAAAGGACCACACGAGACCTATCGAGAATCACAGGCATAAATCCAGTAGGATCTCGGGGCGGTCTTTATGGCAGAAGCGAACGAAGAAGAAGATAAAGACTTTCTGCAGTTTGAGTTTGGCATAGACTTTTAAGAGCAAACTTTGCTTTACGGGGGAGGGGGCGGGTATCCCGCTTTGGTTTGCGAAAAAAATATGGTCACTTTAGCTTAGTCTTCTTCATTAATTATCGGAGGTAGACTTGAAGTAGTCGGCGATCAGGAGTTTGTGTACATCCCAGTATGGCCTAGTTTTGAAGTGGTACGGGCGTTGGCCATATCTGTTTCCTCTGCACCTCATGTTGGACAACGGCAGAACGTTCGCCCATCATCCTACTCGTCGCACATGTGGTTACAGAGACTGACAGCTCCCGTCCTGGGTTGACTGACTATCCTTTAAGTGTTTTTCATGATTTAATGTACCAAGTTTCAACACTGGCACCTTCATTCTGTGCTAGATTCACAGCTGACAGTGACCTATTTTATCAACCAGTTTCTTTTACAGCATTTATCTTGACCCAGCTTTTTAAAAAAAATTACAAATTCTTTAAGTAAGAGAAATCTTTTCCCAAGAAACAGACCAGAGCAATGGTTCTTAACATGGGGTCTATGGACCCCCAGGAAGTCCACGGAAGGATTTTGGGAAATCCACGGACCAACAAAAGGAATGAAAAAGGGAGTTAACTAAAAGAGTTAAAGCTCCCGGTTCCGTGGCATTAAAGCACATTGGGGATACTATGTTAGGTCCATATTTCCACGATCTTCGGCACATGAAAGTCTGATGTGGTCAGTATCACGCCTGGCTGCATTTACTGTCCTTCCTTTACAAACACTCGGCCAGCTAATTCATCCGCTCTTGAGAGGTAGCAGATGAATCTGTGATAATATTCAAGAACATGTTAGCTGATAAATGCATTTAAATGAGGGGTTAGAACAATAACTGAACTTACGCAGAACTTCTGTCTATTACGTGCCGTACCTACTGACGTAGGCGGTCGTAACTCTCTACAAGGCGGTCGTAACTCTCTACAAGGCGGTCGTAACTTTCTATAAAGCGGTCGTAACTCTCTACAAGGCTGTCGTAACTCTCTACAAGGCGGTCGTAACTCTCTACAATGCGGTCGTAACTCTCTACGACTATCTATTTTGTGTCGCCTATATGAGTTCTTCTAGTGTCTTCTTTCCGTGCTATCTTGCCAATCCATCTAAGACTTTCTTTCTTGGTCTACATCGAGTTCTTTTCCCCTCGAACTTTCCCATAGTCACGGTGTGTTCTAGTTTGCCTTTTCTCATGGTATATCCTATCACAGAGGCTGGGAGTTGTAAAATTGGTAGCTTTTAACATTTTCTTGAAATAAAGTTTGTGGATTTTATTCCAGTTGACTCTGGATACTCGGCCCACTTTCAAGGGGTTGGGGGGGGGGGGAGGGGAGACAGAAGATATTTGCCCAGAGGGGGGGGGGGGGAGACAGAAGATATTTACCAAGACAAGCGAAATGCTCACTTGGCCGTGAGTGAATAAAAAGGAAAGCAAAGTAAAGGTGTGGCTCGCAGATACTGCAGGTTCAAGTTCAAGACCACAACATTAAAGTGATTCTTCGCAGATACTGCAGGTTCAAGTTCAAGACCACAAAATTAAAGTGATTCTTCTTCTTCTTCTTCTTCTTCTTCTTCTCCCCAGTCTGCTTAAGTTATCTCCCTAGAACTGCGAGCTCGTGTTCTCTGCAGCTAATCCGGTGAAGATGTTGGGACACAACATCATGTCAGCTTGGGACCGGGTTACAACAGCTTTTTTTCAGTTCTCTGAGTGGAGTTAAAAAAGCAAGGGGGGTGTTGCAGTACTAATTTAGAGGCTCCACCACCACGGAGGGCTATGGTGAAACCTCCCCCGTTAGCCAGGGTAGATCTTTACTGTGAGTCCCAACGGAGAGGTGGGACAGGGTTTTGATCAGCTATGGTTCGCCAACTCTGACGCCTGCGTGTCACCTACGGATCGCTGACTGCTAAACGAACTAAAGCGAAGAACAACAGAGAATTGACCACTCACAAGTTTCCCGTCTTCTGTAGCACAAATGGAGTTCGGACCCCTCCAGCTACCTGACCGCTAGGAACGCGTCTCCAGATCTCGGTGAAGCTCATACCAGAGCACGTGATATTCCTTAAACCATCGGGGCGTACCTGGACAAGATAAAAGGCAATGCTTACTGTTATCCAAAGCACAGCAAACAAACAAGTTATGAGCGACGGTGCATTAGATTTAATTCGAAAAAACATAGCCATTTTCATCGTGAAAGAATTTCGGTGAGGTCACCTGTTGAGAAATCCATAGCATTACAATCATCATCATCATCATCCTCATCATCATCATCATCATGTGGCGTGCCGACTGGCGTTGGCTATTATGCTTCTCCAGAGTACACGATCCTTCATGCAGGCCGTCTGCTCAGTTGGTGATCTCCTCTCACACCATCCCATCAGACTGTCCTGTATCATTTCTCTTGGTCTTCCTCTTGATCTTCTTCCCTCTGTTTTTCCTGTTGTTATAATATTTTCAATGCCCCCTCTTCTCATTACATGTCCTATGAAAGTACATTGTCTCTCTCTTATCTTTTTGACAAGTTTTTTTTGTGTGTCTCTCCAGCTCTTCTCATACATTAGTTATTTTTGCTGTCCAGGGGATTCACAACATTCTTCTAATAAACCACATTTCTGCTGCTTCCAATGATTTTTGTGCAGACCTGCCTACTGTCCATGATTCACTTCCATATAACAAGATAGGTTCAATACAGGATTACAAGCCACTTTAAAAAACATAATGAAACCCCAGCATTGTCCATACTTTTATAAGAAGCCGAAACGAAATGGTTAGATGATCTTTATTTATAAATTCTTTATGTAAGAGAAATCTTTTCTCAAGAAACAGAACAGAGCAGTGGTTCTTAACATGGGGTCTATGGACCCCCAGGAAGTCCACTGAAGGATTTTGGGGAATCCACGGACCAGCAAAAGGACTGAAAAAAAAGGGGAGATAAAACTCCCGCTTCCGTGGCATTAAATCATATTGGGGATATGATGCTAGGTCCATATTTCCACGATCTTCGCCACATGAAAGTCTGATGTGGTCAGTGTCACGCCTGGCTGCATTTACCCACCCAGATTTTCTGACGTTCATTTTAAGCGGCAGTGTGGACCCCGGACCCTTTTTAGTGTGCACCAGAACAAAAAATCCCACTGCTGGGACTCGAACCCTGTACCACCGGACTATTACACCGAGCGCCTAACCACTCAGGTAACCAGGCCGCAAAAAATAATATCTGCCCAACGTGGGGCTCGAACCCGCGATCCTGATATTAAGTCACGTGATTTACCGACTGAGCTAGTGGGGCTACAAAAACTGTTTGGCTCCAGTTTTAAACAATCTTAGCATCATCCGGGCTCTATTTATTTTTTTTTCTGTTTGAGGAGTCTTCAACGTTTCTCAGATCAGAAAGAAGGTCAACAGCCAAAAAAAAAAAAAGCTAAGAGCCGCTGAACCAGACGATCTGGGCTTAGTTAAGTGACCGTGCTTGGATTTTTTTTTAACCTGTACAGCTGCACTCATCTTTCACCTGGCATGAAGAACTTTCCCAAAATACCGGTTTTCTCAAAACAACATTCGATTCTTTGAACTTTTTATGTAAAACTGAACTCTTTACAAATATCAGGGGAAAGTAAGTTTTCGTGTGAAAATTTTGTTTTCTTATCTTAATAGCGACGAGATGTAATCTTTACATAATAAAAGAGCGGCGAAGTGTAATCTTTACATAATAAAATAGCGGCGAAGTGTAATCTTTACATAATAAAATAGCGGCGAAGTGTATTCTTTACATAATAAATTAGCGGCGAACTGTAATCTTTACATAATAAAATAGCGGCGAAGTGTAATCTTTACATAATAAAAAAGCGGCGAAGTGTAATCTTTACATAATACACGCTGAAACAAAGTCAGAACTGGGTGATTCTCCTCCACGCAAGCTGAGCATCAAGAACTACTGCCCCGATAATCCTTCAACCATTTTCGCTGGCTGATTTTATTACTAGGTTTTTGATCATATAAACCAACTGCGGTAACAGGTGACCTCTAAAAATTTCGGTTGTATCTTTGTTTTTTTTTAAAATCAGTAATTTACTGCTAATTGTCGGTTAACACGATCACTGCTTAATTATAGTAAAAGCCAGCTGGAAATGGGCTGATCATGTGCTCCTAAACAAACAAACAAACAAAAAACTCACCCGTGATAGAGTAGTCACATGAAGGAAAGAGAAATAAAGTCTGATCACAGACGATCTATTGGAGAAGAATAGATGTCGGGATGGGCGGAGTGTAATACAGCTGACTCATCATACAAAAAGGTAACTGCAGATACATGATAACTTATTAAGAGAATTTACTGCTACACTACAAAACTCTACAAGAATCAATAGATTTGCAGCTGCTTAGTCCAGCGCCGTCAGATGTCATGAATGGATCAATAGTTGGATATGTGCAACCCTTAGTATCAGAATCCTGAAGAGATCAGGTGAATGAGATATCATATATGGGAGAAACACTACAGATTTCTCATGGGAAGAGCAGGGCGGGCTTTTCGCTTAAGGAGCAACGAGGGCCAATCTAGATGACAAAGGCTATAAGCCTAGAAAGACTAGTCCTTGCAATCCATGTCCTTGATCGACGATCGGCTAAGCAATCACCGCCCATGACGTCCTGTGGCGTCTTGCAGGGCAGCAACAAATTCGCCAACTCTCACGATCCATGGCAAGCTTTTATATTGTGCCCCAGCTGTGCTGCATGCTACTCATTTCCGCTTCTACACTTCTCCGCCAGGTAGTCTAGGGTCGTTCCCTCTCTCTTTTTCCCTCGGGTGTCCATCGCATGGCTGTTTTAGTGATGTTGCTGGGCTCTCTGGCGAGCATATGGCCAATCCATTTCAACTCCCATTTTTTTCTGCGGTTATGACACACATATCTTCTAGTTCACGTTGGGCAAGTAGATCTCTATCATAAAAGACGTGGTATGCTAAATTCCTGTATGAAGGCGGGGGCTTCGCTGGGAAGCTTCTCTAACACGATTCACAGTTTCTTCGCTTGGTCCTGGACGTCCCTGCCGAGGAGATGTGCACAGACAGCCTTCATCCCGGAATTTCGCATACCACTTCTTGATACTGTTAAAAACATGTGCTGCCTTCTGGAATTCCGCTCGAAATCGTCGCTGCACAGTCACAATGGACGAAGTTCTTGCGTGTTCCAAAACAAAAAATGACTGCTCACGATTACTGAACGCCATATTTGCTACTGCTGCCTCCTAACAGCTAACCACGGGTTTTATTTTAAAAAAACTGAAAGAGTTTCTCTCTCTCCCTCTCTCTCTCTCTCTCTCTCCCCCCCCCCCCCCCCCCTTTAAGAATAATCATGATCCGTTGTGTAATTTATTTGTTGCGAATTTTTCAAATGTTTCACATACTTATAAATAACCATGTATGATATGTTGTTTTTTATGTGTGCCAGTTACAATGGCATCTAACTGAACATGTAAATGGGATTAAAAGGAAAAGTTGTAAACTTCAGCTTCTAAGGTCAATGTTAGCAATGATTAATACCAAAGGCTGAGATGGGAATTAGCTACTTGCGAGGTTGCTAAAATGGCGATAACAACTTTAAGTTAAAAAAAGAAATCTTCACTTCTTTTCTTTCGTCATTTTCAGTGGGTCACGCCTCTCTTCTTTTCATGTGACGTGTCTTTTCCCTCTCACAGCCTCCCTGGATGCAATGCAGTCTCAAGCAAGTTGACCAACGTCTCGCAACGACATATTCAGACTTTCCATGATGTCCTGAGTCTACCTGTTGCGAGGTCGTCCCTTTTCCCTTCTGCTGGGCACTGTGTCTTCTACTATCAACCTCTTTTGCCTGGCACTATGTCTTCTACTATCAACCTCTTTTACCGGGTACTATGTCTTCTACTATAAACCTCTTTTGCCTGACACTATGTCTTCTACTATCAACCTCTTTTACCGGGTACTATGCCTTCTACTATCAACCTCTTTTGCCTGACACTATGTCTTCTACTATCAACCTCTTTTACCGGGTACTATGCCTTCTACTATCAACCTCTTTTGCCTGACACTATGTCTTCTACTATAAACCTCTTTTGCCTGGCACTATGTCTTCTACTATCAACCTCTTTTGCCTGGCACTATGTCTTCTACTATCAACCTCTTTTGCCTGACACTATGTCTTCTACTATCAACCTCTTTTGCCTGGCACTATGTCTTCTACTATCAACCTCTTTAGCCAGACACTAGGTCTTCTACTATCAACCTCTTTTGTCTGACACTATGTCTTCTACTATCAACCTCTTTTGCTGGGTACTATGCCTTCTACTATCAACATCTTTTGCTGAGCACTATGTCTTCTACTATCAACCTCTTTTGCCTGGCACTATGTTTTCTACTATCAACCTCTTTTGCTGGGTACTATGCCTTCTACTATCAACCTCTTTTGCCTGGCACTATGTTTTCTACTATCAACATCTTTTGCTGGGTACTATGCCTTCTACTATCAACCTCTTTTGCCTGGCACTATGTTTTCTACTATCAACATCTTTTGCTCGGTACTATGCCTTCTACTATCAACCTCTTTTGCTGGGTACTATGCCTTCTACTATCAACATCTTTTGCTGAGCACTATGTCTTCTACTATCAACCTCTTTAGCCAGACACTATGTTTTCTACTATCAACCTCTCCAAGCTGTTTGTGTCTCTTGATGTGGCCGAAGTATCTCAGCTTTCTAATTTTTATGGTGTGAACGAGCCAGTGTTCTGCGACAGCTAATCCCATCAGTATCTCTTTATTTGATGTTCTTTCTATCCATGATATTCTAAGTGGCCTTCCTTAACATTTCATGTCAAATGCTGTTATTCTCTTTTCTAGTGGTTTGTTAAGTGTCTGTGTTTAGCATGTTACACTTAGCAACACTATGTGCCACAAACTGTTTCATTCACCATAGCTCCATCTGGGCCTTCGATCAAGCACTGGTCAGTGGAGGCGAAGCAGACGTAGAAATCAATGTCCGCTTTTTCACAGACCGAGTCGCACTCAGGCCTGTTGCCTAGCTCGCTTGGTTGTAGGCCCTCCAGAGCCCTAAGCCCTTCTTTGGTTGCGCTGGTTTGGAAGAAAGAAGATAAACTGTAGCAGATATGTTAGCAAAGATGTTAAAAATATGAATGTCTAAAACAGGAATGAATACAAACACAAAAGGCAACAGACATAAAAACGTGTTAAAACGACACATTTAAACAAACAAAATGGCAGACAAGCAGAACAAACGAACTAAAGTTATTTTCAAAGTGTGAAGAGCTATGCTCTCGGGCCCGTCTGACATTCTGACCTTCATCTTTCAAATCTCACTGTTGCAAACTTTCAGTTTAGAGCAAGTGTGCTAAGTACATAGCAAACATGAGTACAATTTAAAGATGATAAAAATATTACACCCAAACTTTGACCCCACACATTCAACACTGCGCTGATGGACTGATCTTAAGAGGTAGCATCAATGCAGGTAGGACATTCCCACATCTGCACCGCCCCCAGTTCCAGTAATGAAGGTAAAATGTGCCGCCCATTTGATTCTGAGTTTCGTTGCTCCTGTCCACAGAGGGAGCTTATCTTTCTCTCCCCTTGTTTCGCCCTTCATTCTGCAGACCTAGGGCTTGTTCTTCGATTCCAACTCTTCATCCCTGAACAGTCTGCCCATAACAGCCTTCAAGATATCCGACTTGCCCAGTTTCAGCATAGCTTTCGTGGGGGCCTTTCCAACTAGCGCCCGCTCGTTACTATGCACTCCTGCATGTCCAAGACAGTGGATCTATGTGAAGCCTGCAACTTGAGGATGCGTGAGAAGGTTAAGGTTGACCCATTCCTTGCCTTTGTCGATCTCACGGAGCATGTTTCTGGGAGTCCGTCGCTATGACAACTTCGTGTGTTTGCTGTTGTATCATATAAAGCGATGGCGGGTTCGATTTTCATTCTCAAGATCCAGGTTGTGATGTCATACGCGCCCGCTCTTTCCTCGATTGTTTTTCCATTGAGGTATGCGACAAAGCCCTGCCACCACAACGTAGTTCACTCTTTTACTATCGGAATGTCGCCCGTGTTACATATTCGTCTGTAGGATTTCCGTTCTCTGCGCAGTCGAAGACATCCCAGCGTGCTGGACTGAGGGGATGATTTGTCTTATTGGCAACGTCAGAGTAGACCTTTACTTCAGCAAGCTTGTCCCGCGCTCTCATATTGGGTAGACCCATTGCATGGTCACAGTCGGACCCTGGAGTTAAAAGGCAAATTGTAGTAAAGATCAGAGACAGACAATCGAGATTTATAGGGCATTTCCCCGAGAAGAGGAAAACTGGAACAATTGAGGGAAGAAGAGACAGAGGAAGACTGGGAGAAAAGTTACTGGATCGGCTGTCAGTGTGTCTGGGAAGAAAGTCACCGGCGGAGCTTATAAATCATCTCAAAAGACAGGGAACTATGGAGAGAAATGATCGCCTACGCCACACGGCACTTGATTGATTGGTCATAGTCCGTGAGTTCCTGGTGTATCTCAAGACCGCTCTCAGGCCTCGTTCTGAATTCTTTCCCCGCTTTGATATTTGGGTCGGAGACGGTGAAGAGACTGAGCCCGTAGTCCAAACATGACACCACCAACGACAGCTTTAGCAAGACGTGCTGAAAACTAGCCTCAGCCATCACTGTGACAGCATTAATGCCTTTCTTTGCCTTCTCCGCTACACTGTCAGTAGAGACGCCTTGGTACCTTAAGCAACGATCAGATCAAAGTAACAGCTATAATCGCCCCAACCTTGAGAGTGTCTAAAATAGGGTTGATTATATAGAGGTTTGAGGTCTGTCTTGATGGACATGGAAGTGGACTGGCACGATAGATAGCGTCCATGCTGATGGCAAAATCAGTGGCATTGAGGTTTGGCTCCTGGAGTCTAGAAGAACAGGACCGGGTCTCTCATAGTGCTCTCCACTCTCACAAGTCCTGTTCAATATCAGCTGAGCCAAGATTTAACAACTGACAAAAATACAAAGTTTGCGAGATGTAATAGTTATCACATTAAACATTATATACTACACGGTCATAATAAAAACAGACAGACAGACAAGAAGGCAGATAGATAGATAGATAGATAGATAGATAGATAGATAGATAGATAGATAGATAGATAGATAGATAGATAGATAGATAGATAGATAGATAGATAGATAGATAGATAGATAGGTAGATAGATAGATAGATAGATAGATAGATAGATAGATAGATAGATAGATAGATATAGATAGATAGATAGATAGATAGATAGTACCTGACCCTGCTGGAGTTAGCGATCTCGAAGACTGACATTCGGACTGCACAGTCCGACAACCGGCTAAAGGCTATAAGCACTTTTCTAACGGGCTCGGTCTCATTGTTAACACGTCGCTCATGGTAGACGGTGGGTACGCCCTGTGTGAAGACAGCAGATTCAATTTGATGGGCTGTTCCTTGTATGTTAGAACTACAGCAAGATCAGAAAAGAAAGAGAAGGACTGCGAAAATCACACGCTGAAGAGTGCTCTCACAGAAAATCTGTTTGGGTGCCCGGAAAGAAGCGGAGTACGTCTAGCCCTGTGCGAGAGTTGACAACAGTCACCTGCCTTGTAAAACTAGAGCGAGCCAGACAACAGTGGCGTAACATCAACGTCTGGGACACTCATTCATTCATTTGCATATCCCTTGCGGAACTTTGCCTCCCAAACAGCTCTCCTGTAGGCCTCTCGGTTGTGAGCAAGATGGCCTGCGGCTGCTGCATCCATTTGCAGATCGTCAGCGATGTCTTGCAGCCATCTTCGTGTTGGTCTTCCTCTCTTTCTTTTTCCCATTATGTACCCTTCCAAGACGTCTTCTCTAGATTATCATGACGGTTTAAGGCGCCCAAAATATTTAAGTTTTCTCTCTTTAATCTTCTTTACTAGCCAGCCTTCTTCAATATTAAGCTCTTGTAGTATAGACATATTTGTTCTTTTTTGTGTTCATGATATTTGAAGAACTCTTCTGTAGCATTTACATTCAAAGGCATTTAAGTGTTTCTCAGCTGTTTTGTTAAGTGTCCAGGTCTCACAGGTATATATTGCGATGGGAAAGATGCATGCCCTTAAAAATCTTATTTTTGTGGTTCTGCCTGCTCCTCTCTACAGATTCTTTATTTGTTTTACTTTCTGAAGAGCGATATAATTAGTCTCGGACAAGTCAGACTCATTTTCTCAACCCACCACCCCCCCACCCCAATTTTTTCGCGTGGACTATTTATTATAACAACGTGGAAGATTTAACAAAGACTTAACAAAATGCTCCGATTTTTGTCGTTCCCTGGATCGCGTCGCCCAGCCTCGCATCTTCCTGGTACGTCACTGCCAGACAAGATCTTATCCCACCTCGACACAGGGCGCCTAGAAACAGGCTGTTGTGTAAAGGTAACAGTATGTAATAATTAAAACAAAACGAGGGCGTCTCTGCAACAGATGAGATACTTGAAGGTCCAAGGCACGACCTGTGACAAATTTTTGTAAAGTGGTGCATAACTATGTCAGCCCCGCCCCCACCCTTTTCGCTATTGTTAGTCGCTCTGTTTTCATCCACTCTGGACCCCCGTAAAACGGGAGGAGCCTCCGGGGTCTGGAGCAGTGGACCCCTACTCACTTGGCCTAGACTTAGCAACTACCTCATCATCTCTCTGAACCGAAACTGCCCAAGGCACATGGGGCTTTCACAAGAGTTTTCCACAAACGCCTACCCTTTGCCTTTTTTTCTGCTCTTGCCCAGGTGAGCCCTCTATTGCTCAACATCCTCTCTGTTGTCCTTCTCCATGTCTTTTTTGGTCTACCCTTACTTCTGTTCCCCTGTGGTGTCCATCTTAGTGCTATTTTTGTTAGTGAGTAGTCAGTCATCCGGAGCACATGTTCCAAACCATCGCCAGTGTCTTTCCTCAATAATTATTGTCAGCGGCTTCATCTGCATTTCTGCCAACAAGATGTTATTTCTTATGGTGTTTGGCCAAAATATATTTCTAATTCTTCGTAAACATTTAGTCTGGAAAGAATTCAGCTTGTTTTCTATGGTTTTGGTGATTTTAGTCTCATCACAGCACATGTTTATTATTAACAGATGTTGCTTGATCGAGAAACCAAAATCCAATATTTATATAGTGGTACATAAGGCGCATGACATCAACAGACACTAACTACTAACTAGAACAGGCGTCCATGAACAGCTACTTAACTTTGTACGCTGTAAGGGGGGGGGGGTGATAATAATGGCGACCAGCAATCCCTACTACCCCGGTTCTTAAAACCCCCAGTCTCCCTGTTGCGTATACAATCATCTGCAGCTGTATAAACAGGCACTGACGGCGATTGCTTCTCCTTTTTCTGCGGTCCTTAATACTTATAATACAAGGGGTGATTGATAAGTTCTCGGCATAAAGTACAACGGATTATTTGTGGACAACTTTTTTGGGTTATTTCTCAACATAGTCCCTTTGCAAGTTTATGCACTTCGTCCAGCGATACTGGAGCATATGAATCCCTTCTTTGTAAAAGTCAGTATCTTGTGGCAGTAGAAATTGGTCTACAGCATGAATTGAAGCAAATTTGCGACCACTGAGCTCCTTTTTGAGGTTGGTAAGCTGGTCCGAAGGGGCCAAATCTTGAGAATAAGGAGGATGTTCAAGAAGCTGGAAGCCGCATTCATGAATGGCAGCCATTGCCACAGCCGACTTGTGAACTGGAACATTGTTTTGCTGAAAGATGACTCCTCTCACCAATTTCCCTCGGCGCATTTCCTTCAATTTGACCCGCAGTTGCTTCACAAGATTAGCGTAATAGGCCCCGGTGACCGTTCTGCCCTTTTGAAGATAGTCTACCAATAGCACACCTTCTTCTTCTTCTTCTTCGTTCGCTTCTACCACCAAGACCGCCCCGTGATCCTACTGAATTTACTCTTGTGGTCCACGTTAAGTCCTGTGATCCCCCGTGTGGTCCCCTAAAGAACCACACGAGATCCCCGAGAGGACCACATGGCATCAGAGTATCGCAGGGCTTGAGCTTGTATTCTTGGTGGGTCCCAGAAGCGGGATTGCGTAACACCGTGGTTTTCGTTGCACTAGTTTAGTCTAGAGTTGGACTTTCTCACCGGAAGACCTCAACGTGTTTTGGATATCAGTATATCCCCGCTGGGTGAGAGGTGTTAGCCCACCTAGACCAGAGTTGGACTTTCTCACCGGAAAACCTCTACGTGTTTTGAGATACCCATGTATCATCGCCGGGTGGAGAGGTGGTTGCCCATCCAGTCCAGTGTTGGACTTTCTCACCGGAAAACCTCAGCGCGATTAGGATATGCATACATCCCCGCCGGGTGAGAGGTGGCTGCCTATCTAGACTGCCCTGGTCCAGTGTCTCCGACTTCAGTATTTTGTGGTCGTGGCCGCTACCCTTCCTAGTTGTGACCAGGATGGAACTTTTTTCCAAGAGGATGAATCCTCGCCACTAATGACTTCCAACCCTAGGTTGAGCCGGTTTAGGCATATTATCCCAGTATGGGCGTGTTTGAGACGTGACCGACCTCTAGAGCAGAGGTGCCGTGACATGCGTAGCCTTCAATTTTCACACCTGGAGTGAGCACACCTTCTGAATCTCAAAAGATGGAAGCCATCACTTTGCCTGCAGATAGAACCACCCTTGCTTTCTTTGGAAATGGGGATCCATGATGTTTCCACTGTTTTGACTGTTCTTTGCTTTCTGGTTGAAAATGATGAACCCAAGGCTCATCCATAGTCACAAATTGCTGAAGAAACTTTTTCAGGATCTGCAGAAAAATGGCCAAGATTGTCTCTTGACATTTTGAGATGATGTCGTTTGTGATCAGCTCCAAGAAGTTTCGGGACCCATCGAACAGAGACCTTTGTCATTTGAAGATCATTGTGAATAATGGCATGAACACGTTCCTGTGAGATGTCCGACTCAGTAGCAATGTACCTGTCAGTTAGTTGTCGATCCTCCATTATCATGTCATGGATTCTACCGGTGGTTTCATCGGTGGTTACCGTTCTTGGTCTTCCTGGACGGGAATTGTCTTCCAGACTCTCCCTTCCATGTTTGAATTGAGCTGCCCATTTCTTCACTGTGCTGTAAGAAGGGACACTCTCCCCTAATGTATCTACAATATCCTCACGGATCTCCTTTGATGATCAGCCCTTGATGCAGAGGTAGCGAATGACTGCTAGATGAGAATTTTATCCATTTTCTCAATTTCTGCCACCCCTTACCACTTCAGTAGCCTGTAAGAAAATGGTTGCAGTTAATTTCTTGAAACTTGGTGTTTAATCTTACATTAACCTTATCTACAAATGCACCTAATATCAACTGTTATTTTCAAGCATTTGTACCTTATGCCGAGAACTTATCAATCACCCTTTATATTATACTTAATACTTATACCGATACTTAAAATTATACTTAATACTTAAAATATTATACTTAATACTTATACTTATACTTAAAATTATACTTAATATTTACAATATTATACTTAATACTTATATTTAAAATTATACTTAATATTTATAATCGGATTTAATTGATTACTGCAATCAAAAATAGTACAGTGGATTTTTGTAAGAGACAGAAAAATGTGCCTTAGGCACATAATGAAAAAATATTGCACAGGTAACTCAGGTATTGATTTAGTACATGGGACCCAACTAGAAGATCTTGATTTTGCTGATGGCATAACTCTTATCAGTGACAATGTGAATTACATGTAAGAAAAAACAGATACCCTGTCTTTGCTCGCTAGCAAAATAGGACTTGAAATTAACAAGGAAAAACAAAAATAATGAAACTTCCCATTAACCAAAAAGAAAAAAATATACGTAGAAGGGACAGCTATTGAAAAAGTCAATCATTTTGCATACTTTGGCAGCTACATAGACCAGGATGGTGACACCAGAAAAGAAGTTAGAATTAGAGTTACAAAAGCAGCATCGATCTTCAAGAATTCTGAGAACATATGACACTCAAAAGTCATAAGCATAAAAGCCAAGTTACGACTTCATTTCAAATGTAATATCCACCCACATTTATGCATGCGAAAGTTGGAAAATAACTAAAGAAATAGACAACAAATTAGACTCTTTTGAAAATAAATGCTTAGGAAAATATTCGGCATAAATTGGAACGAATTCAAGAACGATGCAGATGACTGAACAACAACCAGTCGCATGAGTGATCAGAAAAAGGAGACATATGTCGGTCACGTGATAAGAAGAAACAGTCAAAGAATCCCAAAACAACCTATCAAGTGGAACACAACAGATCAAAGAAAAAGAGGCAGACCACGTGAAACTCTAAAGAGGACATTGTTAAGAGAGGCCAGTATAGTAGGCATAAAATCCCTTGATGAAGTTGAAAAGCCCCCCCCCTCCAAAAAAAAAAGGAAAAATTGGCGAACTACCTTGCAAGCCCTATGCCATGTCTAACCGCACGGGAAGAGTATAAGAATAAGAATAGAACCGAAGGTTCAAAATGGTTTGCCTACGAAATGTTTGAGGAAGGGCAGGAAAGGTTAAACACGTTTGCTAGACTACTCACCGGGCCAAAGATGGAAACAAAGGCGGGAACATACGATTCTTCAATCAAACCATGCTTGTCTGGTGCAGTGACGTTCTTGGCAACATCATCCTGATACTGTGCGACGTTGCTGTACTGCCCAGCGATGATGGTGACAATACTCAGTTGCATCACGCTGGGAGAAACTGGCTGCGGGGGCGATAGCCTGACTGCCTGATCTGGCAAAGCAGTTGTCACAGAGAGTACCGAAGCTGACAGCGTGGGCGGGGTGGCTAGAAAGGATACAGAAATAAAACAACTTGATTATTTAAATATATATTTTATAGAGAATATATAAATCCAGCGTCAGTCAGTCAGTCATGTGCATGTCCCTTGGGGAAACTTTTCCACCCTAACAGCTCTCCTGTAGGCCTCTCGGTTGTGAGCAAGATGGCCTGCTGCTGATGCATCCATTTGCAGATCATCAACGATGTCTTGCAGCCATCTTCACTTTGGTCTTCCTCTCTTTCTTTTTCCTATTATGTATCCTTCCAATATGGTCTTCTCTAAATTATCATGATGTTTAATATGTCAAAAATATTTAAGTTTTCTCTCTTTAATCTTCTTTATTAGCCAACAATATTAATTTCTTGCAGTATGGACATATTTGTTTATTTGGGTTTTTTTTTGTGCCCATGATATTTGAAGAACTTTTCTGTAGCATTTACATTCAAGGGCATTTATGTGTTTCTCAGCTGTTTTATTAAGTGTCCAGGTCTCACAGGCAAATGTTGCGAGGGGAAAGAAAGTCCAGTGCACTCCGTTTTATTATGTGCAGTCGAAACATGGAGAACCAGCCTGGGAATCAGACAACAGACTGAGAGGTTTTAAATGAAGATCCCCCAGGAACATTTTAAGAATACACTGGGAAGAACATGTGGCAAACGAGAAAATAACCAAACGAACAGACATTAAGAACGTTACTAAATAGGACGAAAGAGGAAGCTGGAAATGGCTGGGCCACATGCTACTATAAAAAAGGCATCCTTATTCTGCTTTACTTGGACACCTCAAGGGAAAAAAAAGAGGGGCAGCCCATTGGGGGCACAAAGACGCACAACACAGGACAAACCAAAGGAAGCAGGAGAGACATGGGTTTTGGTATCCCAACTTGCTCAAGGAAGGATTTGGCTGGAGAGCTTTTGTTGATGCCTTGTGCTCCTTTTGACAGTACAGAGGACTGATGATGATTTAGACAAATAAAAAAACCAGAAGCTGAAGTTATTGGCCAGTAGAATGCTTCATCTGCAGAACATTATGTCAGTTATATCTTTGACTCTTTCAGATCCATTAAAAAAAAAGTAATGTCTGTCTGTAGACATACCAAACACACGAAAAGGAGAGTCATTCAGCGCTACATCGAACCTGAATCGTTATATGGATGAGAAGCAAGCATGATAACCAAGAGCACTCAAAATCTGCTGGAAGCAGCGGAGTTGTGGTTCCTAAGAAAGATTAATGAGAATACCATGGACAAATGAAGGGGTTCTATGTGAGGCTGGGCAGAAGAGAGAAATTATGGCAAAATGTACAAAACGACAATCATGATTTGTAGGGAATGTTTCGAGAAGAGACAGACTGGAACAGGTAGTGACAACAGGAAAACTGGTTGGACAAAGTCACAGAGGTAGACAAACAAACAGGATACTTGGCGGATTAAAAGGGTGGCATGGAGCACAGCACAAATCTTAGAGCAAAAGATAGAGGACAGTGGAGATCAGTGACGACCAACGCCTGACTGGCTTGGACCAGAGGGAGAAGAGAAGAGAGAGAGAGAGAGAGAGAAGAGAAGAGAGAGAGAGTGAGAGAGAAGATAAGAGAGTGAGAGAGAAGAGAGAGAGAGAAGAGAAGAGAGAGAGAGAAGAGAAGAATGAATGAATGAATGAATGAATAATCTTTATTTTTCAAGGGTAAAGAATTGGGCACGCAGGCCCGTCTTACATTCTGCCCTTCATCACTCCATCTTTCATTCTTCCCACACACTTGATTTAGTACAAAAATACAAATTAAATTAGTAAAAACATGTCAAAAGAGTGTAAGATTTAACTACTACATTCAAGGTAAAAGAGAAGAAGTAATTAACCTAATAAAATAGCACTCACGCACACATACACCCGCAGACATATACATAAATAAAAATAAATTGTAAATACAGATCTTCTAACATATTTTTTTAAACAAACATTAAAATAATTTCTAACAATATCTAACAAGTTGCTTTTCTAACTATGTCACTGAAGTACTTGATGGTTTACGAGCCATGTGTTGAGAGAGTGCTGTCTATTTTATGGAGGCATATAATTACATGCAAGTAAATAATGAAACAGGTTTGAGTTAAAGGATGAAGTATTACCAATGGATTTTAAATTGTAGGGGAGGGTGTTCCAGAGCTGTACTGCAGAGTATGCAAGGCTTTTCTTGTACATATCAATTCTGGGTTTAGGAAGAAGACAGTTTTTTAAACGCTGGCTATGTTTAGTGTTATACGTAAACAGTGACCACAAGTAAGGCGGAGCATTGTGCGACAGAATTCTGTGAACAAACTTAACTTTGTTAAAAATGATTCTATTTTTGAGGGGTAGAATTTTGAGTTGTTTATGTTGATCTACAGTCTGTACTGGGTGTTTGTCACAAATAAGATTTAATGCTCGCTTGTGAAGTGAGTGGAGCCTTTTTGTGTTTGAGACTGAGCATCCATCCCAGATTGTGGAACAATAATCTAAGTGTGTTTGTATGTGTGATATGTAGTATATTTTTCTTGTGTTTTTGTCGATAAAGTGTTTAATCTTGGCTAATTGGTAAACTTTCTGTGCAATCAAATTTGTTAGGTTATGTACGTGAGAATTCCAAGTTAAATGCTGATCAATGATGAGTCCTAGGGTTTTATGTTCATGAACATTTTCTATTGCCTTAGTCCCAGCACAAAGCTGTAGTGAAGTTTTAGTTGCATTTTGCAGTTTCTGTCTTGTAGTGATGAGCATGGATTTTGTTTTGTTGATGTTTATCAACATACCATTTTTATTACTCCATTTAATCAAACTGTTTATATCATTTTGGAGCGTTGTCTGTAGGTTATTGATGTCATATTCACTATTGTAAACAGTACAGTCGTCAGCGAAAAGATCACATGAAGAGTGCTTTAAATGTAGTGGTAGGTTGTTAATATAGATAGCAAAGAGAAGAGGACCAAGAATGGAGCCTTGAGGAATACCGGTATCAACCACAGACGAGCCAGATATTTTGTTTCTAAAGCAAACTACTTGTTTTCTACCTTAGAGAAAAGATGTAATACATTTTGTTAGGTCAGGATGTAATCTATAGCCTTCCAGCTTTTTTGCAAGAATTTCATGATCAATCATATCGAAGGCTTTCTTAAAATCAACAAAGACAGCACCACACAATTTGTCATCATTTATATTAGACAGCCAGCTTTCTGTCATTTTAGTTAATTTTGTGTGGCAGGAGTAATTTGGTCTAAAACCTGACTGACTGTCTATTAGTAGACTGTGTTCTTGCATGTGGAGCAGAGTTAACTTTTGTATATGTTTTTCAAGAGGTTTAGATAGTGATGACAGAATGGATATGGGTCTATAGTTTGAGAGATCACTAGTCTGTCCAGATTTAAAAAGAGGAAAAACTTTGGCGAGTTTAAAAGCGTCAGGGAAATATTTTTTGTCAATACACAAGTTGTATAAGTATGTTAGTGTGTCTGTGATAACTGGTGCAGCGTAGCGTAGTATCGAAGAGAGAAGAGAAGAGAGAGAGAAGAGAGAGAGAAGAGAAGAGAAGAGAGAAGAGAAGAGAGAGAGAAGATAAGAGAGTGAGAGAGAAGAGAGAGAGAGAAGAGAAGAGAAGAGAGAGAGAAGAGAAGAGTATATTCTGATAACCATGTGAAATTCACAAAATGTATTTATGTAAAACGATGTAATGTAGTCTGTTCTGGCTGCTCGCGGGCACCTCGGGTACCCATTGCGGATTAGGAAAACAATTTCCAGACGTCTCTCTGCTGTGCAGTTTTACATACGGAGAGCAGAGAGAGGAGAGACTGCCTTGTTCGTGGCCTGTGTTATGTCTACTCGTGTCGTTGTGCTAGAGTGCTAGAGTATCACGATTGTGATAAATAAATCACCGGGCAACGCCGGGTAACCAGCTAGTAAATAAAAAATTGTAAATTCGTGCTTTTATTTATTTATTTACTAGCTGGTTACCCGGCCTTGCCCGGTGATTTATTTATCACAATCGTCTATTAGACAAGAAAAGGAATGAATTTTATCTATAGAGTAATATCGAAGTAATTTTATTTACCGGTATTTAAAAGTATAAAGCACAGTATACAAATTTTGGAGTAAAATCTTTTACAAATCTCATATAATATTAATTTAATTCAAAACTTGATTATAAACAACATTTCTAGTTTTACATCCAGGAGCAAGAATAAATAAATTCTTGGGTGAACCCACCTTTGAGCAAGCAACATAAGGTTGTCGGTGGGAGAAACATGGTTATCTCAAATCTATCTCTCTCCCTCCCCCTCTCTCTCTCTCTCTCTCTCTCTCTCTCTCTGTTCCTAACTTTCTCCCTCGAACTCTCCCTCTGTATCTCCCCTTTCTCTACTCTCCATCTCTCTCCCTCTCTCTCTTCCGTGTCTATCTTTCTCCCCTCTCTCTCTCATATCTCTCTCTACCTCTCTATCTCTTTTCCTCTCTCTACCTCTCTCTCTCTTCCTCTGTTTCCACCTCTATCTCCCTCTCTCACCTAATCTCTCCTCTCCATCTCCTCCCTGTTTCTCTCTCCCTACTCTCTCCCAATCTTCTCTCTCCTTCCCTCTCTCCCTCTTTCTCTCTCCCTCCCTCTCCCCCTAATCTGAAAAGCTAATTTGAAAAAAAAAATAAAACGGCACACTGTCACTAAGCTTTGAAATCTACTATAGAATACAATAAAAAGCTAATGTAAACATAAGGAAAACAGCAAAGTTAAAATTTATTTTTACAAATATAATTAAAACAAAAAGAAACCATCAAAATTATTTAGACTTGCCATGGGAGGCTAGAAATGCTGCTCTTAGACCAGCACCGCTATGTTTTACGATTATCTCCCTTAGATCATTATTTTGTTCTCCTTCAGTTTAGTGGAAAGTATGTCACCCCTTCGTACCCCGATCTCTATGGGAGATAGGGGTGTTTACCCCCCCCCCCCCCCCCAATATGTGTACCAAGTTTAGTTGAAATTGCTCCAGGCGTTCCAGAGTTATGGTGGAATATATATATATATATGTGTGTGTATTTATATATATATATATATATATCTTGTAGTTTTACGCTGTTTGTTGTAATTGTTTTAGTAAGTAATAATGTCACCCAAGTGAGAAAGAACTCTGCGATAAGTCTCGAGATAAATAGCGGTTGTTTGTGGTGTATCATCACAGGAAACAAAAAGTGATCGTGGAAAATAGTACCACACTACCTGGTAACATAGAAAGATATCTCCAGTGACTTTAGTCTGAATCTGAACAGAAGACAACTGTTTTCAAGCACCGAACAGGATACTACAAACTACAAGCCCTCCACACGAACTGGAGGTCGCTCAAAGTCCACTCTTGCACATACCACAACCATCTCCAAACACAGTCTCTAAACCTGCACTAGATACAGAGACTATGCTACTAGCGTCCATATCTCCACACGCGCTTCAAGATAAAGGCGAGCATAGATTTACTTTCATTATTTCAGTGGAAGAAATATCTGTCATGACTTACTCATGCTGTGAGGGAAAATCTGACTGACCTGAGTCCTTATGGTGGCAAATTTTCTATTTTCTGAGATTTTTCATCAGACAGTACTGGTTCAAGCGATAAGCAGCAGATATTTTGGAATAATTTTTGGCCTTGAATCTCTAGGTATAATATTGACCGTCTGTACACGAAAGTGGAACACGCGTGAACGGCGAGCATACATTTAAAATCACAAACAAGGCTAATCCCATTCTGATAAAAAAAATTACATTTCTTCATCTGGCATAACCACAGAGAAGGTAGAGAAATAGTAGACATATACCGGCAACTAATAAATAAATAAATAAATAAATAAAAATTTGATACATGGGAGATTACATTTGTCTGATTTTTTTTTTTTGTCATAGAAGGTGGAAACCTCGAGAAGAAAAGGAACATAATCTCTGTCGGTTTAGTGTGAATTTCGTTTCGTGGAAAAATACATTTCTAGCTTTTTATTAGATTAGCTTAGAAAGAATAGAGAAATCTCTGCTGCTGCTGCTACTACTACTACTACTACTACTACTACTACTACTACTACTACTACAACTTTTACTATTACTTCTACTACCACTACTACTTCTACTATTATTAGTACTACTACTACTGTTACTAGTAGTAGTAGTAGTATTACTATTAACACTAATACTATTATTATTACTATTACTACTACTACCACCACCACCACCACCACCACCAGTACTATTACCACTACTACTATTACTACTACTACTATTATTATTACTATTACTACTATTATTGTTACTATTACTACTACTACTATTATTATTACTATTACTACTATTATTGTTACTATTACTACTACTACTACTACTATTATTTCTATTACCACTATTACTGTTACTACTACTATTACTACAAGAACAAGAACAACAACTATTACTATTATATTGTTGTTATTATTATTTAGCTTGTGTATTGATGTTAGTGGATTCAAGACGACAAGAACAACACAATCTGGAAACAGTTTAGCAGAAAATAAAGTTGCTCTTCAGGAAACAAACAAACAAACAAACAAACAAACAAAAAATAGCGATTGGCTGCTGAATGTGTGTCTAGTGTGCGCTCTACAACCTCTGTTTCTAGTGTGCGCTCTACTACCTCTGTGTCTAGTGTGCGCTCTACTACCTCTGTGTCTAATGTGCGCTCTGCTACCTCTGTGTCTAGTGTGCGCTCTACTACCTCTGTGTCTAGTGTGCGCTCTACTACCTCTGTGTCTAGTGTGCGCTCTACTTCCTCTGTGATTAGTGTGCGTTCTACTTCCTCTGTGTCTAGTGTGCGTTCTTCTACTTCTGTGTCTAGTGTATGTTCTTCTGCCTCTGTGTCTAGTGTGCGTTCTTCTACCTCTGTGTCTAGTGCGCTTTCTTTTACCTCTGTATCAAGTGTGCGTTCTTCTGCTTCTTTGTGTCTAGGGTGCGTTCTTAAAACTCCCTGAGGTTACACATATACTTCGACAACATTTTTATATTTTTGGCTTATCTGAAAGTAGATTACACAAAAACTTCACTGACAGTGATATACAAATAGATGGTTTTAATTTGATCAGGCGCGACCCAACTAGGAAGCTAGAGACAGGTTTAGTCGTTTACATTTCTAACACAATTAAATTTTGTAGAAGAGAAGATCTGGAAACAGCAGAGGTTGAATTTATCATGTTAGAAATTAAAATATTAAATCTTAGTCCAGTTCTAATTAGTTTTATATACCGAAATCAAAATGCTTCAGCCGAGTGGTATGATCACTTTACGATCATGATGGATGATGCTCTAACCTATAAATTCAAGGACATAATCATTCTAGGCGACTTCAATATAAATCTCAGTAAGCCCAATCCAACATGGAAGAACATTTTCACATCCTACAACTTCTCCCAAGTTGTTAACAAACCTAGTAACGTAAGTGAATCATCACCAACACCAATCTCTCTCTCTCTCTCTGAACCTTAAGTGCCCAGGGCACATGGGGCTTCCGCAAGGGTTTTCCACAAATGCCTGTCCTTCGCCTTTTTTCTGCTCTTGCTCAGGTGAGCCCTCTATTGCTCAACATCCTTTCTGTTGTTCTTCTCCATGTCTCTTTTGGTCTACCCTTACTTCTGTTCCCCTGTGGTGTCCATCTTAGTGCTATTTTTGGTAGTGAGTTGTCAGTCATTCGGAGCACATGTCCCAACCATCGCCAGCGTCTTTCCTCAATAATTGTTGTCAGTGGTTTCATCTGCATTTATGCTAATAAGATATTATTTCTTATGGTGTTTGGCCAAAATATTGTTCTAATTCTTCGTAAACATTTAGTACGGAAAGAATTCAACTTGTTTTCTATGGTTTTGGTGATTTTCCAGCATTCAGTTCCATAGAGTAGTACACTTAGAACATTACTCTTAAATATCCTGATTTTCATATTTATGCTTAGTTTTTTTTTTATTTCCATATAGTCTGCAGCATTGCAAAAGCCTGGTTTGCTCAAGTAAGTCTGCTGTTGATGTCCTCTGTGCTGTCTCCATTTTCTACTACTCTGCTGCCAAGGTATACAAGTTCGTTGACCTCCTCCACTAACTTGTTATCTACTCTGAGTACATTTCTGTTGTTCACATTTTGCTTCATTAACTTTGTCTTTCCTACGTTGATCTTTAGTCCTATGTTGTTTGCATTCTGAGTTAGCTTGTTTATTTTATCTTGCATATCTTTGTGACTGCTTGATAATAGACAAATGTCGTCCGCAAAGTCAAGGTCTTCCAGCACTGTGTCAAGGGTCCATTGTAATCCTCTGCGTTTGTCTGATGTTGCCTCCTTCATTAACCAGTCTACTGCCAAGATAAATAATATTGGTGATAGTACACATCCCTGTTTCACTCCTGTTTGTACCCTAAAGCTGCTGGAGGTATGTTCTCCACAAATAACTTTGCACTGAAAGCCCTCGTATAGGGCTTTAATTACATTAATTATTTTATGGGGGAGGCCATGCCATCTTATGATTTTCCACAGTGCATCTCTGTTGACACTGTCAAAGGCTTTCTCAAAATCTATGAATAATGCATATGTTGTGCTATGCCACTCATTTGCCTGTTCTAATATTTGTCTAAGTACAAATATGTGGTCTATGCATGATCTTCCTTTCCTAAATCCTGCCTGCTCTTTCCGAAGTTTTCCCTCAAGTGTTGGTACAATTCTGTTGATGATTATTCTGCAAAATACTTTACTGGTGAGTGGCAGTAGGGTAATGCCTCTCCAGTTCCCGCAATCTCTGAGGTCACCCTTATTTGGTAGTTTTACTATAAGCCCAGTTTTCCACTCCTCTGGGGCTTTTTCTAGATCCCAAATTTGTTGTAATATCCGGAAAAGTTGTTTTGGTGTTTCTGTTTCTTCTGCTTTCAACATCTCAGCAGTTACTTCATCTTCACCTGGTGCCCTGTCTGATTTTAGCTTCTTTATCGCCTCCTTTACTTAATTTATTGTTATTGGTCCTGTATTGATGTTTAGTTCCGTTTTTGCTTCAGGTATGTCTATTATATGTGCTGCTTGTGTTCTGTTTAGTAGGGTGTTAAAGTGTTCCCTCCATCTTTCAATTTTTTCTCTTTCTCCACTGACCAGTTGTCCATTTTGTGTTCTTACTGCACTTTCACATCTTGTGCTGAAGTTACCTGTCATCTGCTTTGTGATTTTATATATGGTTTTCATGTCATTTGTATATGCTGCTTTCTCTGCTGTTTCTGCTAAGTTGTCATAATATTGACGTTTATCTTGACGGCATGATTCCTTCACTTCTTTGTCTTTTTGTGCATAATTACTTAAAACTCGTTCTTTAAGCCGTTGTGATTTGGTGTTCAGTAATTTTTTCTTGATTTCTTTTCTTTGCTCTATCTTTTCCCATGTGGTCTCGCTTATCCATTCCTCTTTTCTCCTTTTCCGATATCCCAGCACCTATTTTGCTGTTTCCTGTAGTGTTTTATTGAACTCTAATATGGACATTTCTGCTTCGTCTTGTAGGACACTGAAGCGGTTCTTAAGTACTATTGAGAATTCATTTCTTGTTCGCTGGTCTATCAGTTTTCTTGTATCAAAATGTATCTTTCTGTGTTCTCCGATTTTGGCTTTCCTTAATTTTAGTTTTATTTTGCTACCAGAAGGTTGTGATCACTTCCTACATCTGCTCCTTTCCTTGCTCGCACATCTTGTAGTGACCGTTTCCACTTGTTGTTTATTAGTATGTGATCGATTTGATTTTCTGTGGTTTTATCTGGTGACCTCCAAGTCACCTTATGGATGTTTTTGTGTTGGAAAATTGTCCCTCCGATGGTCATCATGTTTTCTTCACAGAAACTGCACAGTCTTTCTCCATTTTCATTTATTTCTCCGATTCCTTCTCTTCCCATGATTCTTCTTCTATCTTCATTTCCTTCACCTACTTTTGCATTGAAGTCGCCCAAGATTAGTAGCATATCATGCTTGGGTATTGTTTCTACTGTTGCTTGGAGGCTGTTGTAAAAATCTTCTTTTAATTCCTCTTCAGCTGCTTCTGTTGGTGCATAACAAACTATAATAGACAGCTTCGTGAATCTTGAGTTGAACCGTGCATATAATAATCTCTCATTTATTGGGGTCCATTTCAGCAATGCTCTTGATGCTTCTTTTGTTATAATCAATGCTACTCCTCCTTCATGAAGATCTTCTTTACCTGACCATATTATTGTATCTTCTGTGTGCTGTGTTGTTAATTTCCTTCTGCCTTGTCCTGTCCATCTTGCTTCTTGTATTCCTAGTATGTCTAGTTTGTATCTGACCAACACCAATATATTATATTTATGTAGCTCATCCAGGAGACATTACTGATTGTACTGTCCCTCATGTGTCGCTGAATGATCACTACCCGGTCTGCTGTACGTGGTCACATCACGGGTATAAAATGGCTAAACACAAACATACCAGCATCAAATAAAGGAACTTTAAAAACTTTAACTTGGAATTATTTTTAACTGATCTATAAGCTTCGCCTCTTACGTACGTTTACCAGTTAACAAATTCAGATGAGGCTATCCTTTATACTGGATAGAGATATTTCGAAATATTTTTGACAAGCATGTCCCCATCAAAGTAATGAGAGTAAAACACGCAACAAAATCCCCGTGGATATCTGATATCTTGCAACTCACGAGGAAACGGGATTAAGCTCATAAAAGCAGAACGCTGCTCGCGAGACTCTTCGGAAGCCGCGCGTGGAGTGAAACTCCTCCCGGCCAATGAAGAAAATGAGGAAAAGCAATCAGGGTTGCCGTGCGGCGCCAATGTGAAAAGGTGATGGAAAGGATAAAATGAAGCTTAATTGGTATGTCCAGTAGTCTCACGGCGAGAGCTACTCATACAATGGCACCTCTCTCTAGAGGTCGGCCACGTCCGATATACATCCATACTGGTGAAATATGCCTAAACCGGCTTAAACCAGGGGTGAAACTTGACGGCTACTCAAGTCACGGTACCTCCGCTCTAGAGGTCGGTCATGTCCTAAATATGCTCATACTGTGATAATATGCCTAAACCGGCTCAACACAGGGGTGAAACTCACTAATGGCGAGGATTCGTCCTCCTGGACAAAAGCTCCGTCCTGGTCACAACTAGGAAGGTAGCGGCCACGACCACAAAATGCTGAAGTCGGAGACACTGGACTAGTGCAGTCTAGATGGGAAACCACCTCTCACTCGACGAGGATATAAGCGTATCCTAATTACGCGGAGGTTTTCCGGTGAGAAAGTCCACCTCTAGGCTAGATGGGCAACCACCTCTCACCCAGCGGGGTATATTGATATCCAAAACACGTCGATGCAAAGAAAGTTTACCAAGTAACCAAAATTAAACACTTTATCGAGAAAGACACAAGAAAGATATTCTACATATCACACATATAGACACACTTAGATTACTGTTCCACAATCTTCACAAACGAGCATTAAATCTGATTTGTGACAAACACCCAACATAGAGTGCAGATTAGCACAAACAACTCAAAATTCTACCCCTCAAATATAGTCATTTTTTAACAAAGTAAAGTTTGTTCACAGCATCCTGTCGCACAATGCTCCGCCTTACTTGTGGTCACTGTTTACAGATAACACTAAACATAGCCTGCGTTTAAAAAACTGTCGTCTTCCTACTAAACCCAGGATTGATCTGTACAAGAAAAGCCTTGCATACTCTGCAGTATGGCTCTGGAACACCATCCCCTATCATTTAAAATCCATTGGTAATAGTTCATCCTTTAACTTAAACCTGTTTCATTATTTATTTGCTTGTAATTATATGCCTCCATAGAATAACCAGCAATCTCTCAACCCATGACTCGCCAGTCATCAAGTACTAAAATAACATAGTTAGAAAATTAACTTGTTAGATATTGTTAGAAATTATTTTAATGTTTGTTAAAAAGAAACATATGTTAGAAAATATGTACTGACAATGTATTTTTTGTTTATGTATATGTCTGTGTGTGCATGTATCTCTGTGTGAGAGCTATTTTATTAGGCTAATTACTTCTTCTCTTTTACTTTGAATGTAATAGTTTAATCTCACACTCTTTTGATATGTTTTTGTTCCAGATTTAATGTGTATACTTATATTAAATCGAGTGTGTGGGAAGAATGAAAGATGGAGTGATGAAGGGCAGAATGTGAGACAGGCCTACGTGCCCAATTCTTTACCCTTTAAAAATAAACATCATTCATTCATTCATTCATTCATTCATTCTTCTACCTCTGTGAGTCTAGTGTGGGTTCTTCTACTTCTATGTGTCTAGTCTGGGTTATTCTACTTTTGTGTGTCTAGTTTGGGTTCTTCTACCTCTGTGTGTCTAATTTGGGTTATTCTAACTCTGTGTGCCTAGTCTGAGTTCTTCTACCTCTGTGTGTCTAGTGTGAGTTCTTCTACCTCTGTGTGTCTAGTGTGGAGTGAAACTCCTCCCGGCCAATGAAGAAAATGAGGAAAAGCAATCAGGGTTGCCGTGCGGCGCCAATGTGAAAAGGTGATGGAAAGGATAAAATGAAGCTTAATTGGTGTGTCCAGTAGTCTCACGGCGAGAGCTACTCATACCATGGCACCTCTCTCTAGAGGTCAGCCACGTCCGATATACACCCATACTGGTGAAATATGCCTAAACCGGCTTAAACCAGGGGTGAAACTTGACGGCTACTCAAGTCACGGTACCTCTGCTCTAGAGGTCGGTCACGTCCTAAATACGCTCATACTGTGATAATATGCCTAAACCGGCTCAACACAGGGGTGAAACTCACTAGTGGCGAGGATTCGTCCTCCTGGACAAAAGCTCCGTCCTGGTCACAACTAGGAAGGGTAGCGGCTACGACCACAAAATGCTGAAGTCGGAGACACTGGACTAGTGCAGTCTAGATGGGAAACCACCTCTCACTCGACGAGGATATAAGCGTATCCTAATTACGCGGAGGTTTTCCGGTGAGAAAGTCCACCTCTAGGCTAGATGGGCAACCACCTCTCACCCAGCGGGGTATATTGATATCCAAAACACGTCGATGCAAAGAAAGTTTACCAAGTAACCAAAATTAAACACTTTATCGAGAAAGACACAAGAAAGATATTCTACATATCACACATATAGACACACTTAGATTACTGTTCCACAATCTTCACAAACGAGCATTAAATCTGATTTGTGACAAACACCCAACATAGAGTGCAGATTAGCACAAACAACTCAAAATTCTACCCCTCAAATATAGTCATTTTTTAACAAAGTAAAGTTTGTTCACAGCATCCTGTCGCACAATGCTCCGCCTTACTTGTGGTCACTGTTTACAGATAACACTAAACATAGCCTGCGTTTAAAAAACTGTCGTCTTCCTACTAAACCCAGGATTGATCTGTACAAGAAAAGCCTTGCATACTCTGCAGTATGGCTCTGGAACACCATCCCCTATCATTTAAAATCCATTGGTAATAGTTCATCCTTTAACTTAAACCTGTTTCATTATTTATTTGCTTGTAATTATATGCCTCCATAGAATAACCAGCAATCTCTCAACCCATGACTCGCCAGTCATCAAGTACTAAAATAACATAGTTAGAAAATTAACTTGTTAGATATTGTTAGAAATTATTTTAATGTTTGTTAAAAAGAAACATATGTTAGAAAATATGTACTGACAATGTATTTTTTGTTTATGTATATGTCTGTGTGTGCATGTATCTCTGTGTGAGAGCTATTTTATTAGGCTAATTACTTCTTCTCTTTTACTTTGAATGTAATAGTTTAATCTCACACTCTTTTGATATGTTTTTGTTCCAGATTTAATGTGTATACTTATATTAAATCGAGTGTGTGGGAAGAATGAAAGATGGAGTGATGAAGGGCAGAATGTGAGACAGGCCTACGTGCCCAATTCTTTACCCTTTAAAAATAAACATCATCCATTCATTCATTCATTCATTCTTCTACCTCTGTGAGTCTAGTGTGGGTTCTTCTACTTCTATGTGTCTAGTCTGGGTTATTCTACTTTTGTGTGTCTAGTTTGGGTTCTTCTACCTCTGTGTGTCTAATTTGGGTTATTCTAACTCTGTGTGCCTAGTCTGAGTTCTTCTACCTCTGTGTGTCTAGTGTGAGTTCTTCTACCTCTGTGTGTCTAGTGTGGGTTCTTCTACCTCTGTGTGTCTAGTGTGAGTTCTTCTACCTCTGTGTGTCTAGTGTGGGTTCTTCTACCTCTGTGTGTCTATTCTGGGTTATTCTACCTCTGTGAGTCTAGTGTGGATTCTTCTACCTGTGTGTCTAGTGTGGGTTCTTCTACCTCTGTGTGTCTATTCTGGGTTATTCTACCTCTGTGAGTCTAGTGTGGATTCTTCTACCTCTGTGTGTCTATTCTGGGTTATTCTACCTCTGTGAGTCTAGTGTGGATTCTTCTACCTCTGTGAGTCTAGTGTGCGTTCTTCTACCTCTGTGAGTCTAGTGTGCGTTCTTCTACCTCTGTGTGTCTAGTGTGGATTCTTCTACCTCTGTGTGTCTAGTGTGGATTCTTCTACCTCTGTGAGTCTAGTGTGGGTTCTTCTACCTCTGTTGGTCTAGTGTGGGTTTCTCTACCTCTGTTAGTCTAGTGTGGGTTCTTCTACCTCTGTGTGTCTAATCTGGGTTATTCTACCTCTGTGAGTCTAGTGTGCGTTCTTCTACCTCTGTATGTCTAGTGTGGGTTCTTCTACTTCTGTGTGTCTAGTGTGGGTTCTTCTACCTCTGTGTGTCTATTCTGGGTTATTCTACCTCTGTGAGTCTAGTGTGGATTCTTCTACCTGTGTGTCTAGTGTGGGTTCTTCTACCTCTGTGTGTCTATTCTGGGTTATTCTACCTCTGTGAGTCTAGTGTGGATTCTTCTACCTCTGTGTGTCTATTCTGGGTTATTCTACCTCTGTGAGTCTAGTGTGGATTCTTCTACCTCTGTGAGTCTAGTGTGCGTTCTTCTACCTCTGTGAGTCTAGTGTGCGTTCTTCTACCTCTGTGTTCTAGTGTGGATTCTTCTACCTCTGTGTGTCTAGTGTGGATTCTTCTACCTCTGTGAGTCTAGTGTGGGTTCTTCTACCTCTGTGAGTCTAGTGTGGGTTTTTCTACCTCTGTGAGTCTAGTGTGGGTTCTTCTACCTCTGTGTGTCTAATCTGGGTTATTCTACCTCTGTGAGTCTAGTGTGCGTTCTTCTACCTCTGTGAGTCTAGTGTGCGTTCTTCTACTTCTGTGTGTCTAGTGTGGGTTCTTCTACCTCTGTGTCTATTGGGTTATTCTACCTCTGTGAGTCTAGTGTGGATTCTTACCTGTGTGTCTAGTGTGGGTTCTTCTACCTCTGTGGTCTATTCTGGGTTATTCTACTCTGTGAGTCTAGTGTGGATTCTTCTACTCTCTGTGTCTATTCTGGGTTATTCTACTCTGTGTGTCTAGTGTGGATTCTTCTCTCTGTGAGTCTAGTGTGGGTTCTTCTACCTCTGTGAGTCTAGTGTGCGTTCTTCTACCTCTGTGTGTCTAGTGTGGATTCTTCTACCTCTGTTAGTCTAGTGTGGATTCTTCTACCTCTGTGAGTCTAGTGTGGGTTTTCTACCTCTGTGAGTCTAGTGTGGGTTCTTCTACCTCTGTGTGTCTAATCTGGGTTATTCTACCTCTGTGAGTCTAGTGTGGGTTTTCTACCTCTGTGAGTCTAGTGTGGGTTCTTCTACCTCTGTGTGTCTAATCTGGGTTATTCTACCTCTGTGAGTCTAGTGTGCGTTCTTCTACCTCTGTATGTCTAGTGTGCGTTCTTCTACCTCTGTTAGTCTAGTGTGGGTTCTTCTACCTCTGTGAGTCTAGTGTGCGTTCTTCTACCTCTGTGTGTCTAGTGTGCGTTCTTCTACCTCTGTTAGTCTAGTATGGGTTCTTCTACCTCTGTTAGTCTAGTGTGGGTTCTTCTAGTGTGTCTAGTGTGGGTTTTTCTACCTCCGTGAGTCTAGTGTGGGTTCTTCTACCTCTGTGTTTCTAGTGTGGGTTCTTCTACCTCTGTGTGTCTAGTGTGGATTCTTCTACCTCTGTGAGTCTAGTGTGGGTTTTCTACCTCTGTGAGTCTAGTGTGGGTTCTTCTACCTCTGTGTGTCTAATCTGGGTTATTCTACCTCTGTGAGTCTAGTGTGCGTTCTTCTACCTCTGTATGTCTAGTGTGGGTTCTTCTACCTCTGTGTGTCTAGTGTGGGTTCTTCTACCTCTGTGTGTCTATTCTGGGTTATTCTACCTTTGTGAGTCTAGTGTGCGTTCTTCTACCTCTGTTAGTCTAGTGTGGGTTCTTCTACCTCTGTGAGTCTAGTGTGCGTTCTTCTACCTCTGTGTGTCTAGTGTGGGTTCTTCTACCTCTGTTAGTCTAGTATGGGTTCTTCTACCTCTGTTAGTCTAGTGTGGGTTCTTCTAGTGTGTCTAGTGTGGGTTTTTCTACCTCCGTGAGTCTAGTGTGGGTTCTTCTACCTCTGTGTTTCTAGGTTTATGTTCTTCTACCTCTGTGAGTCTAGTGTGGGTTCTTCTACCTCTGATATTGATAGAAGGCTGTGCTGCAGTGAGAAGCCCGGATGTCATCACCACGCAGAGATACAAGACTGTCCTCATGGCGGCCGGCTAGCAGTCCTGGGAATGAAAGATAAAACACATCGGTTGGGCTGGGAAGAAATGAAAGATAAAACATCAGTTGGGCTGAGAACAAATGAAAGATAAAACACATCGGTTGGGCTGAGAAGAAATGAAAGATAAAACACATCAGTTGGGCTGAGAAGAAATGAAAGATAAAACACATCGGTTGGGCTGAGAAGAAATGAAAGATAAAACCCATCAGTTGGGCTGAGAAGAAATGAAAGATAAAACACATCGGTTGGGCTGAGAAGAAATGAAAGATAAAACACATCAGTTGGGCTGAGAAAAAATGAAATGTATTTGCGTGTAAAACAGAGGACCCTGCCAGTTGATCCTATAGTTACACCGGCTTTTCAGTCCTTACCAAACTGAAACTAGTTCAAGATCCCCTCTTTCGTTGGAATAAAGGAAAGGTGATATAAACATAAAACTATATGCCATACTGAAACTAGTTCAAGATCCCTTCTTTCCTTGGAATAAAGGAAAGGTGATATAAACATAAAACTATATGCCATACTGAAACTAGTTCAAGATCCCTTCTTTCCTTGGAATAAAGGAACTGTGATACAAACATAAAACTATCTTGCTTCAATTGTAACATAGGCAATTGAGATTGGAGGGATAAAGGGGGTCGGGGGTGTGGGGTGGGTTGGGGGGGACAGCCTGATTTGGAAGCTAGAGTCTTGTAGCTGACAATCATGAACCAGGGCTGGTGAACCATAACTGACCAAGACCCTGTCCTATCTTTCTGTTGGTACCCTTAGTAATAGTCCCAGCCTGGCTAACTGGGCAGGGATCGCCATAGTCCCCCATGGTGGTGGAGCCTGATAAAGAAGTACTGCTCACCCCCCCCCCACCCCCTCGCTTTTTTAAAAACTGCCCTCGGGACTGAAAACACAGCTGCCATAGCCCGTTCCCAATCCTACGCCATGGCGTACCTCAGCATCGTCACGGCGTCGACTGCAGAGAAAGCCAGCTTGGAGAAAGAAGAAGAAGAAGACTGGCCAAAGGAACATATGTAAGTAAGAACGGCTTTTATTTATCAGTGAAAAGAAAAGTAATAAGAGCATCACTTCCATTGTTAGACTTTGAAAAATACAAATCGCGTTACTTCTTACATCCTTCCCGCGCCGTTAAATGTCACATAGGGCTCGCATGGTAGTTGGCCAAGTTTTACTCTTTTTTTGGCGAGATTTTCAACCTCATCAAGGGATGTTATGCTTACTAATTTGGCCTCTTCTAACAATGTCCTCTTTAGAGTTTCACTGAGAAACCTTTTTTTTTAAATCTTAGCATGATCTCTCTCTCTCTCTCTCTCTCTCTCTCTCTCTCTCTCTGAATCTTCAGTGTCCAAGGCACATGGGGCTTCCGCACGGGTTTTCTAAAAATGCCTGTCCTTTGTCTTTTTTTCCGCTCTTGCCCAGAGAGCCCTAACATCATCTCTGTTTTTTCCCCCTTGTTTCTGTTTCTGTAGCAACCTGATTGATTTTTTATTTTTACTGGCTAGGGTTCCTGGCCCTATGCCGAACCCTCCTTAGTCGCCTTTTACAATCATGAGTTAGCATGAATTGGGTTCTATTTATTGTTTTATTTTTGTAAATAAGGATCCGGCCATAAGAGGGCTCAGGGCACCAAATCACAGGTTAGAAATCACTTATTTTTTTTTACGGGAAAAGGGCCTCCAGATCCACAGAAGTACAACCCTCACCCCCCCCCCCCCGCCCGCCCCAATGGTAAGGCTTGAAATGACACAGGCGTTGCTAAATTTTACAGATATTCTCATCAAACCAAAGCAAGAAATGTCAAAGAGAAGCTAGATGCCACTTTTACTGTTAGGCTGACTGGGGAGATTCCAGTAAGCTCGAACCTCCGACTACAGCCAAGAGCGGCCAGCCTTCTAACCACTTCGCTATTCTAGCACCCTATATTGTCCACAGAAAAACATATAGTAAAATATTTTTTAAAAAACATGAAAGCAGTGATCTCTCTCTCTCTCTCTCTCTCTCTCTCTCTGAACCTTAAGTGCCCAGGGCACATGGGGTTTCCGCACGGGTTTTCTACAAAACGCCTGTCCTTTGCTTTTTTTCCACTCTTGCCCAGGTAAGCCCTCTATTGCTCAACATCTTCTCTGTTCTTCTCCATGTCTCCTTTGGTCTACCCTTACTTCTGTTCCCCTGTGGTGTCCATCTTAGTGCTACTTTTGGTAGTGAGTTGTTAGTCATGCGGAGCACATGTCCCAACCATCGCCAGCGTCTTTCCTCAATAATTTGCGAAAGCAGTGGTCGCGCTGAAAGTTTTCGAAACCTGTAAAACTTTTACCTGCCTTTCACTTTTACTGGAAGTACTTTCTGAAATACCGGTTCTTTTTAATACAACGTTAGCTGCCTTACATCTTTTTTTTCTAACATAAGGTTAAACATACTTTACAAGCAGAGGGAATGAAATTCTCCTGTGAAGTTCTTTTCTTACCTTATCTGCGGTGAGATTTACTATTTACAAAATGCTCACATGTAGAATCAAAGTCAATACTGGCTTATTCTCCTCCATGCGAATTATTCATCATCATCATCATCATCATCATCATCATCATCATCATCATCATCCTGCTGCTGGCACGATTATCCTCCAGGTGATTTCGCTGTTTGCCTTTTTACTAGGTTTTTTTTATATAATATAAACCGGCTACGGTAATCAACGGCCTTCAACAGTTTCTATTCCTTTCTTCTTTTTTAAAATTAGCCTTTTATGGGTAACCGTAGGTTAACGCGATCACTTTTTTGAAGGATGAGTTGAAGGAATAAAAGCAACGAACGAAAATACTTTATTTTCAAAGGGTTAAGAATTGGGCACGCAGGCCCGTCTGACATTCTGCCCTTCATCATACAGCTTTCACTCAGTCACAGTCATTCAGCGTTTGTTAATGAGAAAATAATCATGAAAACACAATTAAATGATCAGATAAATAAATAATAAACTTATCTCATGTCCATACACTCTACACTCTGATTTATGCAACAACAAGAAATAAACTAGCTTTCTTACATTCATTCGAAACTAACAAATTTATATAAAGCGAGAGGAGGGAGAGAAAGAGAGAGAGAGAGAAAAATGGAAGGAGGTAGAGAAATAGGGGAGGGGGGAAGAGAGGCAGGGAGAGAAAGAGAAAGGGATGAAGAAAGAGAGAGAGGGAAGGGAGAGAAAAAGAGAAAGGGAGGGGGAGAAAGAGAGAAAGGGAGGAAGAAAGAGAGAGAGGGAGGAAGAGAAAAAGAGAGAAAGAGGGAGAGAAGAAGGGAGAGAAAGAGAGAGGGGGAGAGAAAGAGAAAGAGGGAGGGAGAGAAAAAGAGGAAGAAGAAAGAGAGAGAATGGAGAGAGAGGTGATTTTTAAAAAGAAAGATAGCACAAGATGATGATGATTCACTACTGGCATTAGGCCTGGGAGCCAAGAACTGAAAGATAGCACAAGATGATGATGATTCACTACTGGCATTAGGCCTGGGAGCCAAGAACTGAAAGATAGCACAAGATGATGATGATTCACTACTGGCATTAGCCCTGAGAGCCAAGAACTATCATGGCTCTGTTATGGTTACGACTAAACGTTTTAAACCGTCTAACGAAGCCACCCCATGAAAGATGAAAATCAAGGCAAGCCAACTTAAAATATCTAGCAATTGTAGAAATGCCCAAATAACTGAACATTACCTCGTACAAGCTTTAGTCTCCCTTAGATCAGAATATTTAGGCTGCAAACGACAAGCCTTAGATCGTTAATTATTTTCGGTGGAAACAGGCCTCTTCGTCTCTCACGTCTTATATACGGGGATTACGCAAAAGTTAATGGGGAGAGAAAAAAAAAACATGGATAAATGGTTATGACAAGCAACTTCTTCGAGCCAGTACGAACGAGGAAATGGTTTTAATCTGTTCAGTACAATCATCAAAGTTGTGTCCCCTGTGGCGTTGACGGCTGGACTAATATCCTAGATTGATTAGAAGATGTTAAATAAAGAGCAATAGACACTTCTGTTACAGGTGTCTGTAATTAGTAGCTGTTAGAAGGAACACTAGACATTTCTGTTACAGATGTGTGTGATTAGAAGCTGTTAAATGAAGAGAAGGAGCATTAGACACTTATGTTACAGATGTGTGTGATTAGAGATGAAGAGAAAGAGAACTAGACTGTTACAGATGTGTGTGATTAGAAATGAATAGAAGGAGAACTAGATTGTTACAGATGTGTGTGATTAGAAATGAATAGAAGGAGAACTAGATTGTTACAGATGTGTGTGTGATTAGAAATGAAGAGAAGGAGAACTAGACTGTTAAAGATGTGTGTGATTAGAAATGAAGAGAAGGAGAACTAGACTGTTATATATGTGTGTGATTAGAAATGAATAGAAGGAGAACTAGACTGTTACAGATGTGTGTGATTAGAAATGAAGAGAAGGAGAACTAGACTGTTACATATGTGTGTGATTAGAAATGAAGAGAAGGAGAACTAGACTGGTACAGATGTTGTAATTAGAAGCTGTTAAATGAGAAAAGGAGCACTAGGCGCTTCTGTTACAGATGTTTGTGATTAGAAGTTGTTAAATAAGGTGAAGTAGAACTAAACATTTCTGTTACAGATGTCTGTGATTTAAAATGAAGCGAAGGAGCGCCAGACGCTTCTGTTACAGATGTCTGTGATTAAAAATGAAGCGAAGGAGCGCCAGACGCTTCTGTTACAGATGTCTGTGATTAAAAATGAAGCGAAGGAGCGCCAGACGCTTCTGTTACAGATGTCTGTGATTAAAAATGAAGCGAAGGAGCGCCAGACGCTTCTGTTACAGATGTCTGTGATTAAAAATGAAGCGAAGGAGCGCCAGACGCTTCTGTTACAGATGTCTGTATCTTTTACTCTTTGTCTGAATATAAGAATAGCTTATAAATTAAATTATTCCCTTATAAATTGTAATAAATTAAAAACTGCTCCAATGTGTAGACTAATAACGCCTATGATAAAGTAACCAAACTGTCCCTTATCTTACGGGACAGTTCAGTATTTTAAGGATTTGTCTCAGGCGTCGTATTACTTCGGTCATGGCGACTCGGTGTCTTATAATTTTAAAACATGTGTCCCATATTGTCCCGTATTCTCATCTATGTATCGCCACATGTTTGGAAATGTCCAGAATTTTAAAATTATCTTACTGGAAATGTTGCTGTTTTAAAGAATATGAGAGACAAGAGAAATGAGGACTGCGGTAAAACTGATTCTGGTAATAAATGTATGGTTCAGTTATACAGAAAAAGATAGAAAGATTGAAACAAAAAAATATGGGAAGAAAGAAGAAATGACAGAAAGCAAGATGAGCAATTATGACAGTGCTCAGAGACAAGGGATATATGTGGAAGGAAGCAGAGAATAATTCCAAGAACAGGGATGACTGGAGAGCCTTTATCTGTAGCCTGTGCTCTCAAGGGAGTGAAAGGCGATGATGATGATGATGATGATGATGATGTGATGATGAAATGAAGAACATATAACAATCCAATATTTCGCCAAACGCCTTATTTTCAAGGATCACATACATAAACAACACAACCGATATAAAACACGAAAAACTGTCTAATTCTTTTGAAAAAATTTTCCATCTATTTCGTTACACTTTACCGTACAGCTCCATCTACTGTTTCTAAATACTTCTCTGCAGAGAAGAGCAAGTAGACCTTTTTGGGCACATTATAAATCTGGCATACTGATTAACACTTTAGGTTAAAATTCAAATTTTACTATAATCCTATCCCAGTCTACCACCATCCCCCACCCACCCCCCCCCCACCCCCCGCCTTGATTGAGTGCCCATTATAAGAAAATATGATCAGGTTAGTTGTGATGAGAAATATTAAGTGCTTTGAGAATTTTTCTTGTTCTTGTTCTTGTTCATCCTTCTTCTTCTTCTTTATATTTCTTCTTCTTCTTCTTCTTTATATTTGTTCTTCTTCTTCATCATCCTTCTTCTTCTTCTTTTTCTTCATCCTTCTTCTTCTTCTTCTTCTTCATCCTTGTTATTCTTCTTCTTCATCATCCTTCTTCTTCTTCTTTTTCTTCATCCTTCTTCTTCTTCATCCTTATTCTTCTTCATCCTTGTTCTTCTTGTTCTTCGTCTTCATCCTTGTTCTTCTTCTTTCTCTACTTCTTCTTCATTCTTGTTCTTCTTCATCCTTCTTCTTCTTCATCCTTCTTCTTCTTCTTCTTCTTCTTCTTCTTCATCCTCCTCCTCCTCCTTCTCCTTATTCTTCCTTCTCCTCCTCCTTTCTTCTCCTTCTCCTCCTTGTTCTTCTTCTTCTTCATCCTCCTCCTTTTCCTCCTCCTTATTCTTCCTTTTCCTCCTCCTTTCTTCTCCTTCTCCTCTTCTTCTTCTTCTTCTTCTTCATCCTCCTCCTCCTTATTCTTCCTTCTCCTCCTCCTCCTTGTTCTTCTTCTTCTTCTTCATCCTCCTCTTCCTCCTCTCCCTCCTTCTTCTTCCTTCTCCTCCTCCTGCTTGTTGTCGTTGCTCTTCTTCATCCTCCTTCTCCTCATCCTCTTTCTTCTTCTTCATAGTATTTAGTATTGCTTATGCGTATATGAATGTTAGAGCAAAGTAGATAGTCTTAGCACTGATAAACTGTAGATAAAGTACAGCTTTTTTATACGTCATAGGTAGCAAACTGCAAGAGAATGGCCTCCCATACTCCCGACAGAAGAGTAGAAGAGGCACTGACTTGGTGATCGCTCATCTAATGAGGGTTTTCTATAAATTTGCTAGGGTTATTCCGTCTATTCTACTCTCATGTCTGCTGCCATTGTTTTAACTGCAAGTTCCGTCTGTTCTGCTCTCACATCTGTTGTCTTTGTTATGACTGCTAGTTTCGTCTATTCTACTCTCACATCCGTTGTCTTTGTTTTGACTGCTAGTTTCGTCTATTCTACTTTCACATCTGTTGTTTTTGTTTTGATTGGCAGTTTCGTCTACTCTACTCTCACATCTGTTGTCATTGTTTTAGCTGCTAGTTTCGTCTATTCTGCTCTCACATCTGTTGCCATTGTTTTAACTGCTAGTTCCGTTTATTCTACTCTTACATCTTTGTCATTGTTTTAACTGCTTGTTCCATCTGTTGTACTATCACATCTGTTGTCATTATTTTAACTGCTAGTTCCGTCTATTCTACTCTCACATCTGATGTCATTGTTTTAACTGCTGTTGTATAATGAATAACAAAAACAAACAAACAAACAAACAAACAAACAAAATCGACGCGTAGAACCAAAGCGATTCGCTGGATCGATGTTAAATTGGCTCATCTAGTTTTGTAACCCTATCTACACTAACTATCCTTATCTCATTTGCAGTTTCTAACATAATAATAATAATAATAATAATAAAGAAAACTTGAACATTTCGTCTTCTTCAAAACCATTATTCAGCGTCTCCGAGCAACCGACATTTCTCTTAACCTTTTATTTCTGAATAGACGCCTTGGTTAGTTGCGTGGTTAGGCGCTCGGTTCATTAATTCAGTGGTACCAGGTTCAAGTCCCAACAGTTGGGATACGCATCAAAAAGGCCCTGGGGTCCACCCAGCCTGTAAAAATGGGTACAAGAGAAATCTGGTAAACGCGGCCAGGTGTGACACTGACCACATCAGACTTTCATGTGTCGAAGGCCTAACACCGGATCATTAATATGTCCTTAAGTGCGTGCAAACGGGGAGTTTCTTTTATCTTACTCTTCCTCTCTCTCTCTCTCTCTGTTCAAAACTATTTCTCTCTCTCTCTCTCTCTCTCTCTCAATCTCTCTATTCAAAACTGTTTCTCCTTCTCTCTCTCTCTCTCTCTCTCTCTGTTCAAAAATAGTTCTCTCTCTCTCTCTCTCTCTAGGCAAAACTATTTCTCTCTCTCACTGTTCAAAATTATTTCTCTCCCTCTCTCTCTCTCTGTTCAAAACTATTTCTCTCTCTCTCTCTCTCTGTTCAAAACTATTTCTCTTTCTCTCTGTTCAAAACTATTTCTCTCTCTCTCCTCTCTGTTTCTCTGTTCAAAACTATTTCTCCCTCTCTCTCTCTCTGTTCAAAACTATTTCTCTCTCTCTCTCTCTCTGTTCAAAACTATTTCTCTCTCTCTCTCTCTGTTCAAAACTATTTCTCTCTCTCTCTCTCTATTCAAAACTATTTCTCTTTCTCTCTGTTCAAAACTATTTCTCTCTCTCCTCTCTCTTTCTCTGTTCAAAACTATTTCTCCCTCTCCGTTCAAAACTATTTCTTTCCCTTTCTCTCTGTGTTCAAAACTATTTCACTCTCTCTTTCTCTGTTCAAAACTATTTCTCTCCCTCTCTCTGTTCAAAACTATTTCTCTCTCTCTCTGTTCAAAACTATTTCTCTTTCTCTCTGTTCAAAACTATTTCTCTCTCTCTCTCCTCTCTCTTTCTCTGTTCAAAACTATTTCTCTCTCTCTCTGTTCAAAACTATTTCTCTCTCTATCTCTCTATTCAAAACTGTTTCTCCTTCTCTCTCTCTGTTCAAAACTATTTCTCTCTCTCTGTTCAAAACTATTTCTCTCTCTCTCTCTCCTCTCTCTCTTTCTCTGTTCAAAACTATTTCTCCCTCTCTGTTCAAAACTATTTCTCTCCCGTTCTCTCTGTGTTCAAAACTATTTCTCTCTCTCTCTCTTTCTCAGTTCAAAACTATTTCTCTCTCTCTGTTCAAAACTATTTCTCTCTCTCTGATCAAAACTATTTCTCTCTCTCTCCTCTCTCTTTCTCTGTTCAAAACAATACTCCTTCTCAGTTCAAAACTATTTCTCTCCCTTTCTCTCTGTGTTCAAAACTATTTCACTCTCTCTTTCTCTGTTCAAAACTATTTCTCTCTCTCTCTCTGTTCAAAACTATTTCTCTCTCTCTTTCTCTCTCTCTGTTCAAAACTAGTTCTCTCCCTCCCTCTCTCTCTCTCTCTCAATCTCTCTGTTCAAAACTATTTATCCTTCTCTCTCTGTTCAAAACTATTTCTCTCTCTCTCTCTCTGTTCAAAACTATTTCTCTCTCTCTGTGTTCAAAACTATTTCTCTCTCTCTCTCCTCTCTCTTTCTCTGCTCAAAACTATTTCTCTCTCTCTCTGTTCAAAACTATTTCTCTCTTAATATTATAAACACCGATAAAACAAAATCGATGCTCATAACAACAAGACAGAAACTACAAAACGCAACAAAAACAACACTTCGGCTCTGTACAGAAACATCACAGATAGAACACGTTAGCGAGCACAAAACACTAGGTCTTATTACTGACCAACATCTGACCCGGAACTCTCATGCGCAATGTCTAACAAAACTCATCGCACAAAAAGTATACCAATTAGCTAAAATTAAGCACTTCATAGATCAAGACACTAGGAAGACATACTACATAGCTCATATACAAACACATTTAGACTATTGCTCAACAGTTTGGGATGGTTGCTCAGTGTCAAATACAAAGAGGCTTTGCTCTCTCCAAAAGCGAGCAGTAAAGCTTATTAGTGACAAAGAGATATCAAGCACAAACAACTAATCATCACAAACGTATCAAAATACTACCCCTTAAGAACAGGTTCCTCTTCAACAAAGCCAACTTAGTACATCAAATTCTTTCACGGCATGCCCCGCCTTATCTATAGAACCTGTTTAAATTTAGCCCAAAATGCAGCCAACGCTTGAACAACATATGTCTTCCAAAACCTAGACTTGATCTTTACAAGAAAAGCTTTAGTTATTCTGCTGCTCATCTTTGGAATACCCTCCCATCCTATATAAAAAATATAAATTATACTCCTTCCTACAACTACAAGCTTTCCCAGTATCTATTTGATGTCGACTACATGCCTTCTTGAATTATAAAACTTAAAAGTTATCTTAAGCTGCTCTTACAGACACCGAATACAATTAATTGTTTTCTGAATAGTCCCGAAAATTTTGTTTAGTAGATAGTCATTTATAATGTATGTAGTTACTTCTGTACTGAGTGAATGTTTAAGAGCGAAACGTAAATGTTATATTTTATTTTATGTCTCTCAGCTTCAATGTTAGTTATGTTTGTTATATGAACAGTATATTTGTAGAATGTCTGGAATAGAGTGAAAGATGTATGATAAAGGGCAGAATGTCAGACGGGCCTGCGTGCGCAATTCTTAACCCTTTTGAAATAAAGATCAATCAATCAATCAATCAATCAATCTCCAAAACTATTTCACTCTCTCTTTCTCTGTTCAAAACTATTTCTCTCTCTGTTCAAAACTGTTTCTCTCTCTATCTTTGTTCAAAACTATTTCTCTCCCCCCTCTCTCTCTCTCTCTCTCTCTCTCTCTCTCTCTCTGTGTTAAAAACTAATTCACTCTCTCTCTGTTCAAAACTATTTCTCTCTCTCTGTTCAAAACTATTTCACTCTCTCTTTCTCTCTGTTCAAAACTATTTCTCTTTCTCTCTTCAAAACTGTTTCTCTCTCTCTCTCTCTCTCAATCTCTCTGTGCAAAACTATTTCTCTCTCTGTTCAAAACTATTTTTCTCTCTCTCTCTTTCTGTTCAAAACTATTTCTCTCTCTCCTCTCTCTTTCACTGTTCAAAACTATTTCTCTCTCTCTGTTCAAAACTATTTCTCTCTCTCTCTCTCTCCTCTCTCTCTCTCTCTCTGTTCAAAACTATTTCTCTCCCTCTCTGTTCAAAACTATTTCTCTCTCTCTCTGTTCAAAACTATTTCTCTCTCTCTCTCTGTTCAAAACTATTTCACTCTCTCTCTTTCTGTTCAAAACTATTTCTCTCTTTCTCTCTCTCTGTTCAAAACTATTTCACACTCTCTCTCTCTCTCTGTTCAAAACTATTTCTCTCTCTCTCTCTCTCTCTCTTTCTGTTCAAAACTATTTCTCTCTCTCCTCTCTCTTTCTCTGTTCAAAACTATTTCTCTCTCTCTCTCTCTGTTCAAAACTATTTCTCTCCCTCTCTGTTCAAAACTATTTCTCTCCCTCTCTGTTCAAAACTATTTCTCTCCCTCTCTGTTCAAAACTATTTCTTTCTCTATTCTCTCTCTTTCCCTGCTCAAAACTATTTTCTCTCTCTCTGTTCAAAACTAATTCTCTCTCTCTCTCTCCAAAACTATTTCACTCTCTCTCTCCCTGTTCAAAACTATTTCACTCTGTCTTTCACTGTTCAAAACTATTTCTCTCTCTCTCTCTGTTCAAAACTATTTCACTCTCTCTCTCACTCTCTGTTCAAAACTATTTCTCTCTCTCTCTTGTTCAAAACTGTTTCTCTCTCTCTCCTCTCAATCTCTCTGTGTAAAACTATTTCTCTCTCTGTTCAAAACTATTTCACTCTCTCTCTCTCTCTCTCTGTTCAAAACTATTTCTCTCTCTCTCTCTCTCTCCTCTCTGTTCAAAACTATTTCACTCTCTCTCTCCCTGTTCAAAACTATTTCACTCTCTCTCTCCCTGTTCAAAACTATTTCTATCCCTTTCTCTCTGTGTTCTCTCTCTCTCTCTCTCTCTATCTCTTATTGCACACCCCCTGAATTGTTTAGCTTCGTTCAAAGACTGAGAGAAACAGCTGCCATACTCGTCCCCCACGCCGACACGATGTAGTGCCTTGACATCTTCAAAATCCTTTTAGTCCCCAAAGTTTTGTTTAGTAGACAGTCATTTATATGTGTATGTAGTTACTTCTGTACTGAGTGAATGTTTAAGAGCGAAACGTAAATGTTATATTTTATGTTATGTCTCTCAGCTTCAATGTTAGTTATGTTTGTTATGTGAACAGCATATTTGTAGAATGTCTGGAATAGAGTGAAAGATGTATGATAAAGGGCAGAATGTCAGACGGGCCTGCGTGCGCAATTCTTAACCCTTTTGAAATAAAGATCAATCAATCAATCAATCAATCTCTCTCTCTTTCTCCCGTCGATTATGTTTTCATCCATTATGTCCGTCTTCCCGCATCCCCCGACACACAGACTTACTATATTGATTATCCATTCTGGTTTCATCCAATACGCCACCCCCCCCCCACCACCCACAAACAGAGGAAGCCCTCCCTTAGAAAAAGACAACAGTGCATCGGCTGGAGCTCAAATTCTCTCTACCCCCCCTCCCCCATCCATATTAAGGATACTTCATAATAATGAATTTTTCCCTCCAAAAACAATGCTTTGGGGGGGGGAGTATAGAAGTGCGAACACCGATTTCTCCACTGGAAATTTTTTTGGGGAAAAAATGGGACGTGTGGGGAAAAGATAAAATGTCCACATTTTTAGCACTAAAAATAGAGATCTTTTGTCAAACTTGGCGCCCTGACGTGCCCTACCTATCTCACCTTAGTTACCCCTATGTCGGAGGCTAGAGTCAAACTTGGCGCCCTTACGTGCCCTACCTATCTCACCCTAGTTACCCGTATGTCGGAGGCTAGAGTCAAACTTGGCGCCCTGACGTGCCCTACCTATCTCACCCTAGTTACCCCTATGTCGGAGGCTAGAGTCAGACTTAATAAGGCAAAGAAAGGCTAATGCACTGTAATAGCAGATGCTAGGACAGAGACTGCTGGGATCTTGGGATCAGACAAAAGAAGTGTCCGCTGAACCAACAGGACAGGCGGTGTCTCTGGACTAATGATAGATGACAGCTGTGCTGCTTTTAATCTCCTTCAAATAATGATAGAAGATAATCACACTGATTTATGTTGCGTTTAATACAGGTATTCTCGACTTCTTCTTCTTCTTCTTCAGTATCCCTGGAATTGCGAACTGGTGTTCTTTCCACCCTTTTTATTCGGCGAAGATGTTCAAGCGCTGCATCGTATCGGCGGCTATTTCTTTCAGTCTTTGAATGAAGCTAAAAAAAAGCGGGGTGGGGGGTGTGCAATACTTCTTTAGCAGAATCCACCACCATGGGAATTATGTCGATCCTAGCACTGTTAGCCAGGTTAGGCTTGTTACAGGGGGGGAGGGAGGGTACTATCGAAGAAGTGAAACAGGGTCTTGGTCATCTATGGCTCGTCAACCCTGTCGCTGGGGTATCAACTATGGGTCATTGACTTTCAAACAGAATAGGCCTTTGCCTCCACCTGTCAGACTCCTTTTACCCACTTAAAAAAAAAACCGATCAATTAAAACAAGGCTTAACTGTATCACCACCTCGTATGTACCACGCTGAGGTTTTCCCATTTCTAAAGATGACACCAAAGCATGCCTTCTCTTCTTTATATGTATTAAAACATAATTACGGTGATCCTCATTAAGGAGCCACGCCTATCTGAACGTAAGGCGTGGTGTAATATAGTCAGTTGTCTTAATCCCATCACTTGCTTGCCCGGGGCCAAACACTGACAATCTTTCAGAGCGGATTGAGTGCGCCAGCTTAGATTTAGAACTTTTACCACCTTTAGCTGCGGGTAAACTTTACATTCTTTCAGTTAATTCTGTACTGAGTGAATGTTTAAGAGCGAAACGTAAATGTTATATTTTATGTTATGTCTCTCAGCTTCAATGTTAGTTATGTTTGTTATGTGAACAGCATATTTGTAGAATGTCTGGAATAGAGTGAAAGATGTATGATAAGGGCAGAATGTCAGACGGGCCTGCGTGTGCAATTCTTAACCCTTTTGAAATAAAGATCAATCAATCAATCAATCAATCAATCTCTCTCTCTTTCTCCCGTCGATTATGTTTTTATCCATTATGTCCGACTTCCCGCATCCCCCGACACACAGACTTACTATATTGATTATCCACTCTGGTTTCATCCAATACGCCACCCCCCCCCCCCCCACCACCACAACAGAGGAAGCCCTCCCTTAGAAAAAGACAACAGTGCATCGGCTGGAGCTCAAATTCTCTCTACCCCCCCTCCCCCATCCATATTAAGGATACTTCATAATAATGAATTTTTCCCTCCAAAAACAATGCTTTTGGGGGGGGGGGGGGGAGTATAGAAGTGCGAACACCGATTTCTCCACTGGAAATTTTTTTGGGGAAAAAATGGGACGTGTGGGGAAAAGATAAAATGTCCACATTTTTAGCACTAAAAATAGAGATCTTTTGTCAAACTTGGCGCCCTGACGTGCCCTACCTATCTCACCTTAGTTACCCCTATGTCGGAGGCTAGAGTCAAACTTGGCGCCCTTACGTGTCCTACCTATCTCACTTTAGTTACCCCTATGTCGGAGGCTAGAGTCAAACTTGGCGCCCTGACGTGCCCTACCTATCTCACCCTAGTTACCCCTATGTCGGAGGCTAGAGTCAGACTTAATAAGGCAAAGAAAGGCTAATGCACTGTAATAGCAGATGCTAGGACAGAGACTGCTGGGATCTTGGGATCAGACAAAAGAAGTGTCCGCTGAACCAACAGGACAGGCGGTGTCTCTGGACTAATGATAGATGACAGCTGTGCTGCTTTTAATCTCCTTCAAATAATGATAGAAGATAATCACACTGATTTATGTTGCGTTTAATACAGGTATTCTCCACTTCTTCTTCTTCTTCAGTATCCCTGGAATTGCGAACTGGTGTTCTTTCCACCCTTTTTATTCGGCGAAGATGTTCAAGCGCTGCATCGTATCGGCAGCTATTTCTTTCAGTCTTTGAATGAAGCTAAAAAAAGCGGGGTGGGGGGGGGGTGTGCAATACTTCTTTAGCAGAATCCACCACCATGGGAATTATGTCGATCCTAGCACTGTTAGCCAGGTTAGGCTTGTTACAGGGGGGGAGGGAGGGTACTATCGAAGAAGTGAAACAGGGTCTTGGTCATCTATGGCTCGTCAACCCTGTCGCTGGGGTATCAACTATGGGTCATTGACTTTCAAACAGAATAGGCCTTTGCCTCCACTTGTCAGACTCCTTTTACCCACTTAAAAAAAAAACCGATCAATTAAAACAAGGCTTAACTGTATCACCACCTCGTATGTACCACGCTGAGGTTTTCCCATTTCTAAAGATGACACCAAAGCATGCCTTCTCTTCTTTATATGTATTAAAACATAATTACGGTGATCCTCATTAAGGAGCCACGCCTATCTGAACGTAAGGCGTGGTGTAATATATGTCAGTTGTATTCTTAATCCCATCACTTGCTTGCCCGGGGCCAAACACTGACAATCTTTCAGAGCGGATTGAGTGCGCCAGCTTAGATTTAGAACTTTTACCACCTTTAGCTGCGGGTAAACTTTACATTCTTTCAGTTAATTAAGCGTTATTGAAGATACATGGGGTTCCGTTGGCCAAGCCAGAAACTCGGTTATAGCAGAGACCAGAAACTAACCACACGATTCCCTAGACCAGTAGAGGAAATGCCAGCAACCAACCCACGACAAGAGTTGTGTGTCCCTCCACCTACATTTTGTCGTGATTTTTGTTTTAATGTGCCTCTCTAAAGAGGACATTGTTAAAGAGAGGCTAGTTTAGTGGGCGTAACATCCTTTGATGAAAAAGACTCACCGAAAACAGGAAAACTTGGCGAACGATCATGCGAGCCCTATGTGACGTTTAACGGCACGGGAAGGATGTAAGATGAGGCCTTTGGGTTAAGACTTCCAGGACTCTGCGAGTTATTTCCATCATTATTCTGGGGAGACTAAGCAGGTTATCTTTTGTCAAACTTGGCGCCCTTACGTGCCCTACCTATCTCACCCTAGTTACCCCTATGTCGGAGGCTAGAGTCAAACTTGGCGCCCTTACGTGTCCTACCTATCTCACCCTAGTTACCCCTATGTCGGAGGCTAGAGTCAAACTTGGCGCCCTGACGTGTCCTACCTATCTCACCCTAGTTACCCGTATGTCGGAGGCTAGAGTCAAACTTAACAAGGCAAAGAAAGGCTAATGCACTGTAATAGCAGATGCTAGGACAGAGACTGCTGGGATCTTGGGATCAGACAAAAGAAGTGTCCGCTGAACCAACAGGACAGGCAGTGTCTCTGGACTAATGATAGATGATAGCTGTGCTGCTTTTAATCTCCTTCAAATAATGATAGAAGATAATCACACCGATTTATGTTGCTTTTAATACAGGTATTCTCCACTTCTTCTTCTTCTTCAGTATCCCTGGAATTGCGAACTGGTGTTCTTTCCACCCTTTTTATTCGGCGAAGATGTTCAAGCGCTGCATCGTATCGGCGGCTATTTCTTTCAGTCTTTGAATGAAGCTAAAAAAAGCGGGGTGGGGGGGGGGTGTGCAATACTTCTTTAGCAGAATCCACCACCATGGGAATTATGTCGATCCTAGCACTGTTAGCCAGGTTAGGCTTGTTACAGGGGGGGAGGGAGGGTACTATCGAAGAAGTGAAACAGGGTCTTGGTCATCTATGGCTCGTCAACCCTGTCGCTGGGGTATCAACTATGGGTCATTGACTTTCAAACAGAATAGGCCTTTGCCTCCACTTGTCAGACTCCTTTTACCCACTTAAAAAAAAAACCGATCAATTAAAACAAGGCTTAACTGTATCACCACCTCGTATGTACCACGCTGAGGTTTTCCCATTTCTAAAGATGACACCAAAGCATGCCTTCTCTTCTTTATATGTATTAAAACATAATTACGGTGATCCTCATTAAGGAGCCACGCCTATCTGAACGTAAGGCGTGGTGTATATATGTCAGTTGTATTCTTAATCCCATCACTTGCTTGCCCGGGGCCAAACACTGACAATCTTTCAGAGCGGATTGAGTGCGCCAGCTTAGATTTAGAACTTTTACCACCTTTAGCTGCGGGTAAACTTTACATTCTTTCAGTTAATTAAGCGTTATTGAAGATACATGGGGTTCCGTTGGCCAAGCCAGAAACTCGGTTATAGCAGAGACCAGAAACTAACCACACGATTCCCTAGACCAGTAGAGGAAATGCCAGCAACCAACCCACGACAAGAGTTGTGTGTCCCTCCACCTACATTTTGTCGTGATTTTTGTTTTAATGTGCCTCTCTAAAGAGGACATTGTTAAAGAGAGGCTAGTTTAGTGGGCGTAACATCCTTTGATGAAAAAGACTCACCGAAAACAGGAAAACTTGGCGAACGATCATGCGAGCCCTATGTGACGTTTAACGGCACGGGAAGGATGTAAGATGAGGCCTTTGGGTTAAGACTTCCAGGACTCTGCGAGTTATTTCCATCATTATTCTGGGGAGACTAAGCAGGTTATCTTTTGTCATTATTCTGGGGAGACTAACCAAGTTATCTTTTGTCATTATTCTTGGGGAGACTAGGCACGTTTTCTCTTGTCATTATTCTTGGGAGACTAAGCAAGTTATCTTTTGTCAATATTCTTGGGGAGACTAAGCAAGTTATCTCTTGTCATTATTCTTGGGGAGACTAAGCAAGTTATCTCTTGTCATTATTCTTGGGGAGACTAAGCAAGTTATCTCTTGTCATTATTCTTGGGGAGACTAAGCAAGTTATCTTTTGTCATTATTCTTGGGGAGACTAACCAAGTTATCTTTTGTCATTATTCTTGGGGAGAATAAGCAAGTTATCTTTTGTCATTATTCTTGGGGGAGACTAAGCAAGTTATCTCTTGTCATTATTCTTGGGAGACTAAGGAAGTTATCTTTTGTCATTATTCTTGGGGAGAATAAGCAAGTTATCTTTTGTCATTATTCTTGGGGAGACTAAGGAAGTTATCTTTTGTCATTATTCTGGGGAAACTAAGCAAGTTATCTTTTGTCATTAATCTTAGGAAATTATGCAACAGCTATCTTCTGTCGTTATTCTTTGGAGACTAAGAAAAAGTTATATTTTGTTATTATTCTTGGGAGGGTAAGCAATAGTTATCTTTTGTCATTATTCTGAGGAGGCTAAGAAAAATACATCTTTTGTTGTTATTCTTTGGAGTCTAAGCAAAAGCTGTCTTTTGTCATTATTCTTGTGAGACTAAGAAAATGCTATCTTTTGTTGTTATTCTTGGGAGATTAAGAAAATACTATCTTTTATTATTATTCTTGTGAGATTAAGAAAATGCTATCTTTTGTTATTATTCTTGAGAGACCAAGAAAATGCTATCTTTTGTTATTATTCTTATGAGACTAAGAAAATGCTATCTTTTGTTATTATTCTTGTGAGACTAAGAAAATATTATCTTTTGTTATTATTCTTGTGAGATTAAGAAAACACTATATTTTGTTATTATTCTTGGAAGGCTAAGCTTGGAAGGTTAACTTTTGTCATTATTCCTTGGAGGCTAAGTAATAGTTATCTCTTGTTATTATTCTAGGGAGGATAAGCAATAGTTATCTTTTGTTATTATTCTTGGGAGGCTAAGAAAAAGCTATCTTTTGTTATTATTCTTGGGAGGCTAAGAAAAAACTATCTTTTGTTATTATTCTTGGGAGGCTAAGAAAAAGCTATCTTTGGTTATTATTCTTTGGAGGCTAAGCATAAGCTATATTTTGTTATTATTCTTGGGAGGGTAAGCAATAGTTATCTTTTGTCATTATTCTGAGGAGGCTAAGAAAAATACATCTTTTGTTGTTATTCTTTGGAGTCTAAGCAAAAGCTATCTTTTGTCATTATTCTTGTGAGACTAAGAAAATGCTATCTTTTGTTGTTATTCTTGGGAGATTAAGAAAATGCTATCTTTTGTTATTATTCTTGAGAGACCAAGAAAATGCTATCTTTTGTTATTATTCTTATGAGACTAAGAAAATGCTATCTTTTGTTATTATTCTTGTGAGACTAAGAAAATATTATCTTTTGTTATTATTCTTGTGAGATTAAGAAAACACTATATTTTGTTATTATTCTTGGAAGGCTAAGCTTGGAAGGTTAACTTTTGTCATTATTCCTTGGAGGCTAAGTAATAGTTATCTCTTGTTATTATTCTAGGGAGGATAAGCAATAGTTATCTTTTGTTATTATTCTTGGGAGGCTAAGAAAAAGCTATCTTTTGTTATTATTCTTGGGAGGCTAAGAAAAAACTATCTTTTGTTATTATTCTTGGGAGGCTAAGAAAAAGCTATCTTTGGTTATTATTCTTTGGAGGCTAAGCATAAGCTATATTTTGTTATTATTCTTGGGAGGGTAAGCAATAGTTATCTTTTGTCATTATTCTGAGGAGGCTAAGAAAAATACATCTTTTGTTGTTATTCTTTGGAGTCTAAGCAAAAGCTATCTTTTGTCATTATTCTTGTGAGACTAAGAAAATGCTATCTTTTGTTGTTATTCTTGGGAGATTAAGAAAATACTATCTTTTATTATTATTCTTGTGAGATTAAGAAAATGCTATCTTTTGTTATTATTCTTGAGAGACCAAGAAAATGCTATCTTTTGTTATTATTCTTATGAGACTAAGAAAATGCTATCTTTTGTTATTATTCTTGTGAGACTAAGAAAATATTATCTTTTGTTATTATTCTTGTGAGATTAAGAAAACACTATATTTTGTTATTATTCTTGGAAGGCTAAGCTTGGAAGGTTAACTTTTGTCATTATTCCTTGGAGGCTAAGTAATAGTTATCTCTTGTTATTATTCTAGGGAGGATAAGCATAAGCTATCTTTTGTTATTATTCTTGGGAGACAAAGAAGTTATCTTTTCTCATTATTCTGGGGAAATTAAGAAAAAGGTATCTTCTGTCATTATTCTAGGGAGACTAAGCAACAGCTATCTTTTGTCATGTTTCTCGGGAGACTAAGCAACAGCTATCTTTTGTTATGTTTCTCGGGAGACTAAGCAACAGTTATCTTTTGTTATTATTCTTGGACAGACTAAGAAATTATCATCATGTGCCAGGCCTACAGGCGCTGGCAACTATGTTTCTCCAAATTTTAGATCCTTCACGTTATTTGTCAGTTCTGTTGTTGTGCCTCTTCCACGACATTTTTGTCAAGCCATCTAAGATTTTCTCTCTTGGTCTACCTCTCCCACGCCATTTTTGTCAAGCCATCTAAGATTTTCTCTCTTGGTCTACCTCTCCCATGCCATTTTTGTCAAGCCATCTAAGATTTTCTCTCTTGGTCTACCTCTCCATGCCATTTTTGTCAAGCCATCTAAGATTTTCTCTCTTGGTCTACCTCTCCCATGCCATTTTTGTCAAGCCATCTAAGATTTTCTCTCTTGGTCTACCTCTCCCATGCCATTTTTGTCAAGCCATCTAAGATTTTCTCTCTTGGTCTACCTCTCCCACGCCATTTTTGTCAAGCCATCTAAGATTTTCTCTCTTGGTCTAGCTCTCCCACGACATTTTTGTCAAGCCATCTAAGATTTTCTCTCTTGGTCTACCTCTCCCACGCCATTTTTGTCAAGCCATCTAAGATTTTCTCTCTTGGTCTACCTCTCCCACGCCATTTTTGTCAAGCCATCTAAGATTTTCTCTCTGGTCTACCTCTCCCACGCCATTTTTGTCAAGCCATCTAAGATTTTCTCTCCTGGTCTACCTCTCCCACGCCATTTTTGTCAAGCCATCTAAGATGTTCTCTCTTGGTCTAGCTCTCCCACGCCATTTTTGTCAAGCCATCTAAGATTTTCTCTCTTGGTCTACCTCCCCACGCCATTTTTGTCAAGCCATCTAAGATTTTCTCTCTTGGTCTAGCTCTCCCACGACATTTTTGTCAAGCCATCTAAGATTTTCTCTCTTGGTCTACCTCTCCCACGCCATTTTTGTCAAGCCATCTAAGATTTTCTCTCTTGGTCTACCTCTCCCACGCCATTTTTGTCAAGCCATCTAAGATTTTCTCTCCTGGTCTACCTCTCCCACGCCATTTTTGTCAAGCCATCTAAGATTTTCTCTCCTGGTCTACCTCTCCCACGCCATTTTTGTCAAGCCATCTAAGATGTTCTCTCTTGGTCTAGCTCTCCCACGCCATTTTTGTCAAGCCATCTAAGATTTTCTCTCTTGGTCTAGCTCTCCCCTTCTTGCCTCCAAATTTCCCTGCTGTGACAACATTTTCCACCCCTCCTCTTCTCATTATGTGGCCAATAAACCCCTAGACTGCCTCCTCCCTAGTGTGTTTATTAATGTTCAGTCCTCACTGGCTTTCCTTAGGTACTTTTCATTCGTTAAGACTAAGCAATAAAACAATACAATTATCATCTACCATTAATCCAGGGGGGGAATAACCAGTATGATTATCATCTACTATTAATCTGGGGAGGCAAACCAGTATGATTATCTCCTATCATTATTTGGAGGAGATTAAAAGGTTTCAATAACACAATAGCTCAAGTTTCTAGTCAAGGTGAGATCAACAATCAACAAATCTGATACTTCAAAGCAGAAATATAACACAAAACTCTATTTAAATAATCCTTCTATGAGTTTTAATGAAAGCTCTGTACAATGTTGCCATGTGGACCATACCTAACAAAAAGTAAAACATCTTAAGGGGCAACATAGCATTCAGAAGTAAATGTATTTGATGTAATTATTATTCTTACACAAATATGTATACTTTTAAGTGTATACAAAATATACAGAAAATTCTTTAAGTGTACACAGAATATGCACATATAAAGTTATAAAATACTCAGGAAATTTGGTATTCTGCTTGCCTTTCATCTTTTGTTTCTGATATTTCTGTCAGAGGTGTGTTCAAGTCCTTTTGGCAAGTCTCAAGTCACACTATCTTCAAGTCTCAAGTCACACTATCTTCAAGTCTCAAGTCACATTATTTTCAAGTCCCAAGTCACACTATCTTCAAGTCTCAAGTCACACTATCTTCAAGTCTCAAGTCACACTATCTTCAAATCTCAAGTCACACTATCTTCAAGTCTCAAGTCACATTATCTTCAAGTCTCAAGTCACATTATCTTCAAGTCTCAAGTCACACTATCTTCAAATCTCAAGTCACACTATCTTCAAGTCTCAAGTCACATTATCTTCAAGTGGGTATTTTATTATTACTGACAATCATATTTAGGTTTTGAAAATTACACCAGGTAGATGACCGCCATTACATTTGATACATGCAGCCAGGCGTCTGGAAAATTCCTGCATAACAACATTTAACATGTTCAAAGGGATATTTTGAATGCGGTGTCGGATTCGATTTTTCAGGTCTGCAATTGACTGTGGTTGACTGGCACACACCGTGTTCTTGAGATACCCCCACAAAGAGAAGTCTGCGGCCGATAAATCCAGTGACCTTGCCGGGCAATGAATAACCCCAAATATGGAAATAAGATGACTGGGAAATGCTTGTCGCAGCATGGCCATGGACTAACGGGCTGTGTGGGCAATTGCTGCCATGGACTAACGGGCTGTGTGGGCAGTTGCTGCACCTTGTTGAAACCATATTAGTCTCTTATTTCTATTGGCCAAGTCTGGAATGAAGTATTCAGTTAGCATCTGCACATAAAGATCACTATTAACAGTAAGAGGATGCCAGGTACCAAAGTGTTCCTAACAGATGATCGCTGAAGGCTACTCAGCAATGCACTGCAGACTTTTTTAATTCGTTCAGGTATCTGTTGAGTTCTTGGACGACTAGGAGATTTGTTATTAATGCAATTAGCGGTTTCCTTAAATTTTTTGACCCACCTCAAAATCATTTTGTCCTCCATCGGGAACATTATCACAGGGATGCAACTCAAAATGGCGATGAAACTTTTGTTGTACAGTAATAGACGATTCTCCACTTTTAAAATAAGTTTCAACGGTGAATGCGCGACGTTGTGTTTGCCAAGAAGTCATTGTTAATGATGACCATTTGTCTACTTCATCTCTGACGTAATGCTTTTTTTTCCACACGTATTCAGTTTCTGCGCACTACGTCAGTTAAATCCAGCTATGCTTTATGCCGGACCCTGTACATGTGGTTTTGTGGCCTTGTATTAGTTCTGCTATCATTACAATGGCTGACAGTTTGAAGCTATCAGCCTGCATCAAATTTTGTGTGAAACTTGCCAGATGTGCTACTGACATCCTTGAAATGCTTCTTCTGGCTCTAGAAGAACATTATTTAGGTCAAACACTGGTTTTCTGAGTGGCACATGTTTTTCAAGGCTGGTTGATTCTCTGTTCAAGCACTCGTGATCAATCACCAGAAAATGTGGAAAAAATTCACTCATCCAACAAGAGCAGTGCCAAACAATCCATCATTTCTCTCACGTGGATGGAATCTATGAAACGGTCTTGGGTGAGCTGCTCATGGAACACCTGAACATGCACAAAGCTGCTGCTGTGAGGTTTGCCTCCTCAGTCTCGACACTGATCAGAAGCTTTGGTGTCTTGACATGGCACATAAAAGTTCTGTAAGACGGCTAATGATGACCAAACAGTCATCTCTAGTATTATCACAGGTGGTGAAGTTTTGGTCAGTATGCTACGACCTGGGTGGGAAAAATCAACAGCTGTCACAGTGAAAGAGCCTACAGTCACCAAGAAGATTTCATACTGTTCCACAGCGCGACGAAAAGAACGCTCATAATTTTTTGTTTTTTCTTCTGATGTCAAGGCTATTGTTGACTGAGAATTTGCTCCTCCCAGCAGCGCGGTGAATCACGACTTTTACCGTGACTTTCTGAGGTGCGTGAGACAAGACGTGCAATGAAAAATACCAGAACTGTGCTGCAACCACAAACGGCTGCCATGCCACGAAACCCCCCCCCCCCACTCACGTCTGCCCTCAAGACGAAGTAGTTTTTCACAGAAAATAATGTGACAGTTACTCCACACCCTGCCTCTCTGTGACTTCGGCTTTCCCCTAACAAGGGGGTGCTGCACTTATGCCACAGATGAAACTCACATGGAATCAAAGGTGGTAGTGGGCAACCTTCAGGACAAGGGACCTCTTCTGTGCTTCTGTGGTGTGGAAACGGCACTGGGATTGGTATACATGTTCCCAAGGCGACTATTTTGAAGGGGGTGGTGAACAAATTCATGTAAAGTAAGCCTGAAATTTTTTCAGAACCAGTATGGGAACTTTTCAATGTCCCCCCCCCCCCATATTCCAAACTGTAGATGTTTGCCAGGGGGGGGGGGTCTAAAGCACTTATCGATGTCCTTTTGACAGCTAAAGAAGAAGTATGGCTTTACTAGAGTCATGTGATGGTGTCATCAGTCTCTCTACACTGAAAGATATTTTAATGAGGAGACTAATGTGCCTGCGGATTCTGTCAGGAGGTGTGATAAGACCAAAACTAATTATTTTTTATATGTCTCTACTTATATCCACAACAGTACAGTTTGTATCCGAGTACAAACAGAAGAGTAGGATGAATTCCAGGCAACAAAAAAAAACAAAAAACAAAGAAGCTCTAAATATCAACGGAAACTGAAAAGATAAATAATGAAAAAAACATAAGAACCAGACAGTTAAAATATTTCAGTCATACCATGAGGCATAATACAATAATGAAAACTGTAATAAATGGAAAATTAGAAGGAAAAACAGCAAGAGGTTGGCAACACTACAGGCTGATGGACAATATAAAGAAACAGACTTTTACATGGCTTGGCTGGGTGTTCTAGTGACAATGAAGGAGAGAACAAGTTGGAGGACTATTGCAGCATCCTTCCATGGGGAAAGGGCACAGGATGATGATGATGATTATAATAAATAAAACTTGGTTAACAGACAACTGAAATAATAATGACCAGATACCTACTTTATAGATTAAAACCTTACATTAAATATAAGAAATATCCAGTATTAAATCATGTTAACAATAAGAAATGTACATTACCGTATTTAATCTCGTAACAAATGAACAATAAGAAATGTACATTACAGTATTAAATCTCGTAACAAATGAACAATAAAAAATGTACATTACAGTATTAAATCTCGTAACAAATGAACAACAAGAAATGCACATTACAGTATTAAATCTTGTAACAAATGAACAATAAGAAATGTACATTACAGTATTAAATCTCATAACAAATGAACAATAAGAAATGCACATTACAGTATTAAATCTTGTAACAAATGAACAATAAGAAATGCACATTACAGTATTAAACCATGCTAAAAAATGAACAATAAGAAATGCACATTTAGAGTATTAAATCATGTTAAAAAAATGAACAATAAAGAATGCACATTACAGTATTGAATCATGTTAACAAATAAACAATAAGAAATGCACATTACAGTATCAAATCATGTTAACAAATGAATAATAAAAAATGCACATTACTTCTTAAATCATGTTAACAAATGAATAATAAGAAATGCACATTACAGTATTAAATCACGTTAAAAATGAACAATAAAGAATGCACATTACAGTATTAAATTTTATAACAAATGAACAATAAAGAATGCACATTACAGGTATTAAACCATGTTAACAAATGAATAATAAGAAATGCACATTACAGTATTAAATCACGTTAAAAATGAACAATAAAGAATGCACATTACAGTATTAAATTTTATAACAAATGAACAATAAAGAATGCACATTACAGGTATTAAATCATGTTAACAAATGAATAATAAGAAATGCACATTACAGTATTAAACCATGCTAAAAAATGAACAATAAGAAATGCACATTTAGAGTATTAAATCATGTTAAAAAATGAACAATAAAGAATGCACATTACAGTATTGAATCATGTTAATAAATGAACAATAAGAAATGCACATTACAGTATCAAATCATGTTAACAAATGAACAATAAAAAATGCACATTACAGTATTAAACCATGCTAAAAAATGAACAATAAGAAATGCACATTTAGAGTATTAAATCATGTTAAAAAAATGAACAATAAAGAATGCACATTACAGTATTGAATCATGTTAACAAATAAACAATAAGAAATGCACATTACAGTATCAAATCATGTTAACAAATGAATAATAAAAAATGCACATTACTTCTTAAATCATGTTAACAAATGAATAATAAGAAATGCACATTACAGTATTAAATCACGTTAAAAATGAACAATAAAGAATGCACATTACAGTATTAAATTTTATAACAAATGAACAATAAAGAATGCACATTACAGGTATTAAATCATGTTAACAAATGAATAATAAGAAATGCACATTACAGTATTAAATCACGTTAAAAATGAACAATAAAGAATGCACATTACAGTATTAAATTTTATAACAAATGAACAATAAAGAATGCACATTACAGGTATTAAATCATGTTAACAAATGAATAATAAGAAATGCACATTACAGTATTAAACCATGCTAAAAAATGAACAATAAGAAATGCACATTTAGAGTATTAAATCATGTTAAAAAATGAACAATAAAGAATGCACATTACAGTATTGAATCATGTTAATAAATGAACAATAAGAAATGCACATTACAGTATTAAATCATGTTAACAAATGAACAATAAAAAATGCACATTACAGTATCATGATACAAATCTTATCTTATATCTTATATCCTTCCTGTGCCGTTAAACCTCACATAGGGCTCGCAAAGTATACAAATCTATAGATATAAAAATGGACATGTGTGTATGCATGTATGTATGTTCCCGCATAACTCTGGAATGCCTGGAACAATTTCAATCAAACTTTGTACACACATGACTTACAATCTGGACAAAAATACTGGGGGGGGGGGGGTAAGACACACCTACTGCCCCTAGGGGTCGGGGGTAACATGTAAAAATAATCAAAAACCGACTGATAGTAAAACTAGCCTTGTGATAGAAGGGATGTAACTCCTGTTATATTTATGTGCAATGCCTGCCTCAGGTTGTGGGCCATGCCAAATAGCGTTGAAATGAGTGAAATTGTGTAGAACTCTCTGGAAATTTTTAGATATCATTATGCCCCGGTCTTGGACTCATGATGTTCGAGAAAATTCCAGCGCCCACCCGAGTCTTAGATGGTCGTACATATGGTAAGCTAACTCGGCAAGTCTTCCAGTTTATCATCTTTCAGGGAATGTGACAGTTTCATTTCGCTCTTTTAGTTGACTGCATAAGTGTTTCCTACGTTATTTGACAGTGATAGTGTGCATTTTGGATTCAACCTCAGTAATATTTTTTTTATTTCTGTGAAGAGTTTTATATTTCTACATGGATGTAAGTACTTCATAATTTTAAATTTGTTTTTTTCCTTATGTTTATATCAGCTTTTTATTGTATTCTATAATAGATTTCATTGCTCAGTGAGAGTGTACCTTTCACTTTTCACTGTTCTTGTGCATTTTGTATGTGGAACAGAAGATTGTTGCTAGTTTCAGATAGATTTAAATATTGTGATAGAGTAATGGTGTAATGTTTTAGTGTCTTTATAAGATAGTATTGATGATGACATAAGTAGAGGTCAAAGGGCATATGAATGTAAATGCAGTTTAGGAATTCTGACATAATAACATTCCAACATACATGGGGGCTGAGAGAGGGGTGGAGGTGACATGTAAAAGTAATCGAAAACAACCAATATTAGTGTCAATTTCATAGTTTTCAGGGTCGTTGAATTGAGTAGTGACACTCCTGATGCCATTTACATCCAAGTTCAGCTCCTATCAATGCTGGGGGGGGGGGGGGGGGTGGCGCGAGAGAGAGAAGTGAAAACTGGGGCAGAATCTCCAATTATTTTACTACAGAACCTCGACCCGCCAAAACTTTGCAATGACACAAGGCTGTGTGTAAAGAGGATGCTGGCCAATGTAGCTGAAGCGACTGCCTTAACAGGACAGGGAGAGGGTGAAGCAGTTTTAATCCCACGGATGCCACTCATTCTGACGGATCTCCCGTTTAACTTTAAGAGATTGCAATTTTCAGCGAGACTTGCATTCTCGACCACGATCAACAAGTCACAGGGGCAGTCTACACATTATAGTCTTTTACAAATTCACTATAATATTAATTTAACTCAAAACTTGATTATACACAACATCTTTAGTTTCATCTCCAGGAGCAAGAATAAATAATTTCTTGAGCAAGCAACATAGGTTGTACCTGGGAGAAACATGGCGATCTCAAATCCACTCTGCAGTACTAATAATTAATAAATTCCCGAGCAACACCGGGTAATCAGCTAATGAACAATAAAAAAACGCACACAATTTAAATCACTTAAACAAATCCCCTGGGAACAACTGTGTTAAGAACACACTTATCTTAACATAGATATGTTTGCTTAAAAACTCTGACCTACTTCTGTAGCCCAGAAACTTGTAGCAATCAACACTAATTGTAATTGTTATTTTTGTAAAATGTAATGTCAGGTTGGTGGACGGATGGGGATATGGAGATCTCCGGCAAGGATGAGGAAAGTCTGATGTGAAACCAATGAATCCAGGACGTGACAAGCCTATGGGTCTTTACAACAATGGCTATCAGAATGATGTAAACAAAACAGAGCCAGCAGACTATAGGTGGTGGGGAATGGATATCGTTGAAGCACTCATCGGATTCCTCATCCCAAAGTTGGAGCGTCTTTGTGGAACTGTCTCAAAACCATCTGACATGGAGAAGGGGCTTAAGTACAGCCACCAGAGGCTGGAAAACAAAGTTTTGGCCAGGCCAGCCTACATCACTGTCTTCATGGCAGTCCGAGCAAGATCACAGTCTGCCCAGCAAGGAAAGGTGCTGAAGTCTGAGGTACTCAGCCAAAAGGTGCATCGCAAAAATCAGAGTACCACGCATTATCGCTAATGAAACGTCTCTATCTGCAGTTTTTAAACATGGTGCTCGCCCTGTGAAGACTAACCAGGCAGGTGCAGTGCCGGGCCCCCTGCCTCGAAAAGGTCCACCCAATGCTACTGGAGGTCCTCTCAGTTCGTCTTGTGGAGTCAGGAGACATGAGAGTAGAGCTACTGGCCAAAAAATACAACATCAGAAAACTGCCAAAAAGCAAGAACTTAAAATAATGCAGTAGAAAGCTAAGAGTGTCGGCAGTGTTAGAGATGGCTATAGCAAAAAGGTGGAACTAGAGAACATACTTTTTGCATAGCAGGTAAGTATATGCTGCATACAGAAGATACACATAACCAAAGATGCCACCTTTAAAATCAGAGGCTACCAGTGTTTTAGATCAGACCGACAGGACAGAAGAAAAGAAGGAGTACTCACACTTGTTAAGAATAACATCAGCGCATGTCAGGTGGGAGTGTACATGGAAGGAGCCGAATACCAGATAATCCATCTAAAAACCAGTAATACAGACTTCCACCTCCTTAACTATTACTGTCCTAATGACCGACCACTTGCTCTGGAAACAATCCCACACACAGAGAGACTGATGGTCTGTGGCAATTTTAACAGCCATTCTCAGAGCTGGGGCTATGACCACATAGACAAGAGAGGAGAGGAAGTTGAGGGATGGCAGGATGATAATGGACTTCTCCTGATCAACCAGCCAATGGATCCCCCAACATTTTACTCAAGGGCTTGGCGTACAACCTCAACACCAGATTCGGCATTCCACTCTCCAGATCTGAAGTGGAACATTACACGCAAAGTTGGAAAACAACTTGGAGGTAGCGACCATCGACCAGTCTTCCTGACAATAGAAAATGAACTCCTTAACACCAGTAGCCCACTCCCCAGATGGAACTATAAAAAGCAAACTGGACAATGTACAGACATCGTACAGGTATCCTGGTGGGACAGCTATCCATAGAAAGTAAGGATATTAACAGCATAGTGAAGGAATTCAATGCTTGTATCCTTCAGGCCGCCTATGAAATCATTCCCAGAGAAGATTGTAGGGACTATAAACCATACTGGTCTAGTGAGCTGGGAAAATTCCATGATGACATGGAAACAGCTTGAAAGCAAGCAGAAAATAGACCATGCCAAGAACACCACAACAATTACCAACATGCTAAAGCCAAATTTCAGACAGCCAAGCTGCAAGCCAGACGGGAAAGTTGGAGAGAGAAAACAGAGTCCTTAAACTTTGAAAAGGATAGAAGGAAACTGTGGAAACTAATCAAACAGTTACACGATGAGAGTACTGGAAGAAGTACAAAGATCACATTAACAGAGGTTGGGAAAACTCTTACAGGTAAGCAGGTAGCAGATCACTTTGCTCGCATGTTTGCACAAGACTGCAACACTGATATCTATTCAGAGAAAGAGTGTGCATTAACTCATAGAAAGAAGAGGAACAAGGTTGAAAAGTGGAGGTCATGGATGCACCAATCACATGTAGCGAGTTAGACCTAGCAGTCATTAAACTGAAATTGAGGAAATCACCAAGACCAGATGGAGTGTCCAATGAAATGACCAAGAACTTGGGAATGGCAGCAATGGGAAAGCTGTTGGATATTCTGCGTTGGAGCACAGGTAAGTTAACTCAAATCTGGAAGGAAGCAAGCATGGTACCACTGCTAAAGCCAGGGAAAAACAGTGATACGGCCTCCAATGAAGTTTTCACAGTTCTTCTTTGGAAGCCATATTCAGATAAGTTCTTCGTTTTTTATTTTTATTTTTGTCTCATGCGTGCATGTAATCCTCGAAAAAGGCTCACGCCGAAATATCGTATGTTGTATGTTTTTCATTTATACATTCTCATACTTTCTATTCGTTTTTTCTCACCTTACTCACTCCCTCCCTCACTTTGTAAAACTGCACCATACACCTCTATCTACCTTTTTTATTTAAACCGGTTTTACTGCAGTCGTCATCCCTTTTATCTGTCTAAAAGAATGTAGAGACACAATGGTCATGACCTTGGGAGAGAAATTCCTCAGCTCTGTAAGCCATCCCCTGATGGAGAGATTCAATAACTTGGCATTAAGACAGCTTGAAAGAAGCAGCTTCATTCATCAGGCCAATTGTATGCGTAAGCTGATAACTGACCTTCCAGCTGTACCAGAGCGTACACCATGGAAAGAAGCAGATTGTACACAAATAACTATTCAGACTGAAGTGAAAGGTGTGCAGAATGGTGAGATGCAAAGCAGTCTTGTAAGATCAACAGCCACACTTAGTCTGCTAGATGACAAATATCCATGTGACATCTGGATACATGTGTATACAGACGGATCTGCATACAATGGCATAAAGAATGGAGGGGTAGGAGCACATACTGAATATCCAAACAAGACCACTGACAAGATTTCCATGCTCACTGGAAAATACTGCAACAATTATGGTGCAGAGGTTACGGCAATTATTGCTGCGGTTGAAAAACTATCAGACTCTAGAATTGATACATGCCCCGTTTAAGTCTCACAGATGCAAGATCAGTACCGGAAGCTTTTCAGTGCAACAAACTACCTATCTTAAGGATGCCTTGTCAAAAATTGGCTTACAACACAGTTATCTTGCAGTGGATTCCCTCCCACTGTGGGATACCAGGCAATGAAAAGCTGACCATCTGGCCAAAGAGGGGACTGAAATGGAGCAACCAGACATACCAATCACCTATAATCAGAAGAAAAGCATGATAAAAACCTATAGGAACCCACAAACACCACCACATGATGACTATCACATGCTAAACAGAAAGGAACAAGTCATCATTTTCCGTTTGCGAGCAGGACACAGCCGATTCTGAAGTCGTATGTATACAAAGTTTAAGGTTGGTACTACTACTCTTTGTACATGTGCACAGGTGCCCCAAACTGTGGAACATATCCTCTAAAACTGCACCAACTACGAGACACTGAAAAATAATTACTGGCCCAGTGAAACCACTAAAGAAGATAAGCTCTATGGTTCCATACATGAATTACAAAAAAAACAGTGAAATTTATCCAAGAGACCACAGGACTGCAGATATAGATGGACAATGCGTACGAAGAAGAAGAAGAAGAAGACTTAAACAAACTTACTTTACAAAGCAGAAATGCCACATTACATAATGCAGACTAGAGTAGTAAAATACCAGAAAAAATATGATACATAATACTGCATACAAATATGTTCACATATATAACACATTCACTGTCATAAAGCTGTGAGACAGTAACCTGAATGTTAAAGAAAAAAAAAAAAAAGAACATATCTGGGCTAATCTTTCATAAAGTAACAACACAAATAATGTGTTACTTCAGCCTTTTTTTTTAAAAGTAACAAGAAAACAAAGTGAAAGGAAGAGAGAACAGACTCTGGGATTTCTGTAGAATTACTTATACATAATAAAGAACAAAACAAAAAAAAAGAAGCAAAGCTGGCTCTGTCCTGCCATAGAGACAACTAGGGGATATGATGTTAATGTCCCATTTTCCTTGAAATGTTCTATGTCACAGAGACACCATGAGGACATGATGTTAACATCCTATTTTCCTTGATCTGTTCTATGTCATAGAGACATGGGGGATATGATGTCTGTGCCTACATTTTCCTTGATCTGTTCTATGTCATAGAGACACCCAGGGGATATTATGTAAGTGTCCACATTTTGCCTGACCTGCAGTAATACTAGGTCTCCGTTTACAAATTTATAAAAAAAAAAAAAAAAAAACTTCCACTAGTAAGGCAAACAGGCAGCTGAACATTAAATATAAAAATGATTGGGTGAAAATGCGCCAGCTTTTCTCTCTCTTAAGTTTGAGATGTTTTTTTTTTTTAATTAAGTCTCAAAACTGTGCTTAAATCAAAATTATCACAAACACTGCAATAGTGTGTTGGGGGCGCGCAGAGGATTGGGGATTATGAAAGGGACATACATTCAAGTGTAAGGTCAGGTGGAAGATGACAAGCTTGGCAATGGAAATGTTTCAAATCTCATCATCATCAGTCATTGTATGTCCCTTGTGGAACTTTGCCTCCCTAACAGCACTCCTGTAGGCCTCTCGGTTGTGAGCAAGACGGCCTGCTGCTGATGCATTCACCTGCAGATTGTCAACAATGTCTTGCAGCCATCTTCGCCTTGGTCTTCCTCTCTTTCTTTTTCCCATTATGTACCCTTCCAAGACGGTTTTCTCTAGATTATCATGACGTTTAATGTGTCCAAAATATTTAAGTTTTCTCTCTTTAATCTTCTTTACTAGCCAGCCTTCTTCAATACTAAGTTCTTGTAGTTTGTGCATAAAAATTGTAGTTTCAAATCTAGAAATCAATATACTGTGTAGATTGTTTCAATGAGTAAGGACACGCCAAATTGATGAGACTGACAAACAAGGAACTCTGTAAGGTGGTACAAAACTATTCCTCCCCCCCCCCACCACAGACTGATTAGCCATTCTGTTTTCATCCATTACAGACCCCACCCATACCCCTCCAGGCCAACCTTTAAAACAGGGAAAAACCCCCAGGCCCCATAGTAATGCAATGGCTCATCTGCCAAAGGTTGATAAAATATGGATGAAAATAGCCTGCTTAGATTACTACTCTGTAAGAGCAATAAATTTCTCTATGAAGTTTAACCCCTTGTGCATGTGATATCAATAGTTTAATGAACCAGTCACACACATGTATTTGAGCTGCAGTTTATTCTTATGCTTATTGTATATGTGATCTTCACTGAAAAGTTAATGATAAATCCAGTTAAATGCATCACAAATGAGTGAAATCAGTGGAAGACAAATTGTGAGGGAATGCTGGTTACATAGTACTATAAATAGGTCTTTTGAGATCACTTGTGGTGGGATGAGCTTACTAATCTATAGATGTGATCAACAAAAACACATGAACATTGTACATTGTATCATATCCTTAATATCGCAGTTCAAGATACATAATACACAGACAAGTCACAAGTGATGACACTGGAGATTGGTGTTAGGTCATCTTGACACACCCACAGTAGTGAATAAAATAACCACACCCACTATCACATTAGTGAATAAAATAACCACACCCACTATCACATTAGTGAATAAAATAACCACAACCACCGTTACAATAGTGAAACAGATAACCACACCCACTACCACATTAATGAAACAGATAACCACACCCACTGTCACAGCAATGACACAGGCAACCACACCCACCGCCATAGCAGTGAAGCAGATAACTATACCCACTGTCACAGCAATGACACAGGCAACCACACCCACCGCCATAGCAGTGAAGCAGATAACTATACCCACTGTCACAGCAATGACACAGGCAACCACACCCACTGCCATAGCAGTGAAGCAGATAACCAAACCCACTGTTGAGAAAACATGAATTTATGACAAAAGTATTCGACATCTCTAACACTAACTCCTTCCCCTTCAATACTCACAAAATATATAATCTGACTTTCAAATGTATTTAAAATATTCACAAAATATACAATATGACTTTCAAATGAATTTAAAACATTCACAAAATATATAAATTGGCAGAGATTATGAAGAGTTTATTAATGCCTACTGTCCGAAACAGCACTGCAACTGCTCGATTTATTAGCACGAAGACACAAGACAGCAGTATTAGTAACGCTTCGTTAAAGTTCATGGTAAAATAATAACATTCTGGCTTTTAATCAAATCAACATTTTTAATTTTTTGAGATCTGCTTCCTTTCAACCTATTTCCACTGAGAAAATGTGGCCAAAAAAAATAGTGACTTCTGTAATTTATAGCTATTTTTGTTGGGTGTGCCTCTGTGCTTTGCTTTACATAAAATGCCAAGTATTACTCCCCTCCTCTGGTTCTCAACAAACTGGACGAGTGAATACATCCAGCGCATTCAATGTATTAGAAAGTATTGCTGAAAGAGAAGATAACAGTGAGAGAAGACTCTAGTGACAGTTCTGAGCATAACAGTAAATTAGAGGAAGATTTAGTTGAATTAAGTGCAGTGACAAGTGGATGTTTCCTTCCTCATCAACAAAGAAAAAAAAAAAAAATCTAGATCAAATATTCAATCCACTGGACCAGTCTCTGGTAGAAAATATAGTTGGAAATAATGTTAAAACACCCAGCAATTTCAGATCTACTACCACATGTAAAGGTGGCCAGTCAACACCAGGTATAAACAATGATCTTGTCGATGAATCATCTACACCCCTTCATTGTTTTGTTTTTAATTGTATAACTAATTTATGTTTTATATCTTCTCTTTTCTACCAGAAGATTTTAGGGAAAAAAAAATTTAAGTTAATACTGATTGATCAGTTAACAGAAATGGCAGCTGATGCAGTGACCAGCAAAGACCATATGCCAGCTTCTGATGTTGGCCTGTCTTCCAAATCCAATGCTACTGCAAGGCTTAAAGGTTCTATACCGTTCAAAAAAAGAAACACAACACTACTGTAGTCGTAATGGACACCAAATTCTAAACTTGTATTAAAATTTTATTTTATGGAATTAATGCTTCAATCTTGGCATGAAGAAACTTTAAGACTTTAACAATGAAATGATGTTCATTAAATTTGGTTTGGACTTTTATTTTTTGCTACTGAGGCCTCCGTTTCACTAATGTGTATGGCCTCCTCTGGCCTGTATCAGAGAACGACATCTCCTTGACATGGATCCGATTAGCCGTTGGATCTGTTGTTGTGGGATGGCTGCCCACTCTTCCTGCAGTGCATAAGACAACTGTTGGAGATTGGTTGGTGCCACGTCTCGCTGGCGGACTTGTCTGTTGATTTCACCCCATAAGTGTTCTATTGGGTTCATGTCTGATGACATGGATGGCCACGGAATGGTCTGGTCTGGACACTGTTGTCAGTGAGGAACTGGGTGGTGAGTTGTGCCACATGAGGCCGAGCGTTATCCTGCTGAAAAACTGACCCTGGTGCAGCCAGAAGTGGAAAGATGGGAAGACGAAGAATTTCAGCGACATATCGTTGGGCATTCAGGTGTCCTTCAGTTTGCACCAGCTCACTTTTTTCCATGAAGTTGATCATCCCTCACACTAGTACACCTCCACCACCATCTGGAGGAACCTCATCCATGCAGTTCTAGGCGTAGCGCTCATGGACTCTGCAGTAAACTCTTCTCCGTCTATCGTGTCGCTGGAGGAGAAAGAATGATTCATCACTAAATCAAACCCTTCTCCAATCATTTGCAACCGTTCATCGACGATGCTGGTTTGCCCACTGCAGTCAGTTCTGGTGATGCCAGTCCATAAGAAAAGGACCTCTGTAGGGTCTTCTAGCCCAAAAACCAGTGTCGTGCAACCGGTTCCTGGCCGTTTGATCTGAAATTTGATGAGCTCCTGTCATTGACTGGACTGTTGAGGATACAGATGCAAATAAATTCCTCAGGTGACACAGCCGTATGAAGTAGTCCGGCAGGAGTTGTGACTATGGGTCTTCCACTGTGCTGCCAGTCTGCAACTGACCCAGTTTTTTAAAATCATCTCCTAAGGTGACTAATGGTGCTTTTAACCATGTTAAATTATCTGGCCACTACACTTTGTGACTGTCTAGTCTGTAAACATCAAAGATGATGAGTCATTGTTCTGTAGTGAGATAAGCCATACTTGTGCACTGAACTATCAAAAGAATTGATTCGAGGAGCGTCAATGTTTTATAGGCATTTGTAACATGGTCAGTGAGTTTTGTGTTCAGTAAATTTCAAGGGATTCTCATGAACCTGTCACGAGTTATTGTCAAAAATGCTGTTTTGACTAGTGTTGCTTTTCTGTGCTCATGAATTGTCTGCTGAGTGCAGTTCAGGTCAGCACGTGAAGTTGATGTCCAAGCGAAAGTTTCAAACATTTGCCCTTGTCTGATCAGCAAATTTCAGTTTAAATCGCAACATTATATTTGTTGCACTTTTGTTTTTGTTTTTTTGAACAGTATAAGATTCTTAAGACGAAACATTCTGGGAGCTGTAAGGTACTCAGCACCCTACAGTAAATAAAAAGAACTGTCCATGTTTGCGAAGGTTGTGAAGGTAAACCTCGACTTCATCTCCAGCGTTTCAAAGCATGGCATACACAAGTTCACTCATAAATTTAGATAAAGTATGTAAACAACAGAATGTACTTAAACTGGTTATATGTTTTGCTTGTGCAATATAATAGTCTAATATGTCCAAAGAGATTGTGCACCTCACTGTAGATACTTACTGAAGAATTTTTCTGCCCAGTCATATTGTAAAAGTGGTGTAAAATCAGTAAATGTGAAATATTTTGCTGAAAATCTGTGCAATATTTCTTGAAAATTGGATGACAAAGAAATTCTAAGGAAGTACAGTAAGTTCCTACCACCAATTTTCTTATAAGACTTGGATAAGTAGAACATTTTTTGTTTCAATTTTGCTAGTTCCTTTTTTTTTTTTTAATGCATGTTTTTTTTTTATAATATTTTTTAGTATGGCATGCTACTAACACAAAATTATCATAGTTTGTTTCTGTATTCAGTTATCTTTAATCCAATATATGATATGCTTATGTTTCATTATTGGGTACGTGAAGTATTCCAAATAAACCTTGCTCACTTTCTGCTAAAAAAAATTCAGGAAAAAAATTCTGGCATAGAGTGGAAAATAATTCCAGACAGTAAGAGTTAAACTTTGTCACAGAACTCAAGAACTCACTTTCCACTTCATATTATGCTTTCCATTTAACAGAGTCCGATGAAGTGCCCAAATGTACACTGTGTTATAAAAACCAAGAAACGGTCACACATCATCTCCTAGAATGTCTTGTACTCAAAGATTTATGACAGGAACACCTGGCTGAACATCCAGATATCAAGAACTTTCATTCCTTTTTTTTTTTTTCATGTATCCTGTATACTTATATTTCACATAGTTTCATCTTGCATTCTTATATATCAATATCTCTCTCTCTCTCTTCCCCTCTCTCTCTCTTTCCCTTTGTGTGTGTGCATGCGTGCGTGTGTGAGTGAGAGAGAGATGGAGTGATAAAATGCAGAATGTAAGGTGGGCCCGCGTGCCCAATTTCTCACCCTTTTTTCATCATTCCTCTCTCTCTTTTTGTAAATCTGCATCATTCACCTTCATGTAACTCTACTGTCACATTTGACAAGTCACCTCAAGCAAGAGTTAAAAAAATCAAGATTGTAAACTTTTATCTGGTATGACATGAACCTGTCATACCATGCAGGCAAAAAATGTCATTACAGAGCACAGCTTGTGACAAATGCTGACAATATCATGTGCTGCCACCTGATAAGCTGTCAGTGTTCAGCACAGATTGTGACAATGTTGAGAGGTATCCTATCAGTGCGTGACAAGTCACCAGTGTTCAATACAGCACATTTTAAAATGTTAACATTCAACTCTACATGGAAAGTTAACCTAACATCCAGATCTTGTGGGAGGTGCTATCTGTCATGATCAACGCTGAAGAGTTCCATTTCATCACTATCAGAACCCTCATTTGCTTTGCCATCTTTCGACAGCATTTCTATCGATTCCTTCGTTCTGTTTAGAACATGTGGAGAACTTTCATCACTACCTGAAGAAATATATGTACAAAATAAGTGTATAAGTGTAAGTAACAACTAGAACAACTAATAAAATAAATAAGTAACAATTAGAACAACTAATAAAAGAAATAAGTAACAACTAGAACAACTAATAAAATAAATAAGTAACAATTAGAACAACTAATAAAATAAATAAGTAACAATTAGAATAACTAATAAAAGAAATAAGTAACAATTAGAACAACTAATAAAAGAAATAAGTAACAACTAGAACAACTAATAAAATAAATAAGTAACAATTAGAACAACTAATAAAATAAATAAGTAACAATTAGAACAACTAATAAAAGAAATAAGTAACAATTAGAACAACTAATAAAATAAATAAGTAACAATTAGAACAACTAATAAAATAAATAAGTAACAATTAGAACAACTAATAAAAGAAATAAGTAACAATTAGAACAACTAATAAAAGAAATAAGTAACAACTAGAACAACTAATAAATATCCTGATTTTCATATTTATGCTTAGTTTTTTAGATTTTCATATAGTCTGCAGCACTGCAAAAGCCTGGTTTGCTCTAGTAAGTCTGCTGTTGATGTCCTCTGTGCTGTCTCTATATTCTACTACTCTACTGCCAAGATATACAAATTCGTTGACTTGCTGTCTACTCTGAGTACATTTCTGTTGTTCACATTTTGCTTCATTAATGTAAAAACTGGAAACACTACAAAAAAAAAAAAAAAGAAATATGCAACAACTAGAAACACAAAAAAAGAAATAAGTAACGACTAGAAACACTAAAAAAAGAAATAAGTAAATTTTTGTGCATGAATAAAGTGTAAGCCAAAATGTTACAATCATTTGCTTGCTAGTGAATAAGGCTGCTCCTGTTTTTCTTTTTTAAAAGTCTAACAAACAAAAATACAAGCAATATCTGGGGTAAAAAAATTATAAAACATATGAGGACAACTACTTCTTCTTCTTCTTCTTCAGCTTTCCAAGCAATTAAGGCTTATTGCTGCAGATAAAGTTCGCCTCCATTCCTCTCTACTACTAATCTTCTCTTTCCAGTTGGTGACACCAATTTCTTTTATATCCTCTTCTGTGTTGCCTTTCCATCTCTGTCTTGGTTTTGTTTCCCTCATCTCTTGTGCATACATAATCTTTGTTCTCTTCCATTTTTTCTACATGGCCCAACCACCATGGTCTTTTCAGTTTCAAGACATTTATAATTTGTTGAGATTTAAATAAACTGTTCAGTTCAGTGTTCTTTCTAGCTCTCCATTCTCCACTGTTGGTATTTATGGACCCAAAGATTCTTCTTAGATCTTGGTCTCAAAGACCTGCAGTTGTTCATCTTTCTTTGTCATACTCCATGTTTCTGACGCATACATGACAGCTGGTCTTATTATAGTTTTGTAGATTGTTATTTTCAAGTTTTGGGACAGGATTTTGGATTTTAACAAGTGTTGCAAGGCAAGTATGTTTTATTCCCTATCTGTACTCTGCTTTTAATTTCTTCGCTTACTATGTTGCTTCTGTTGAAGGTTGTGGCTATATATCTGTATGTTTCTGCTTTCCTAATGATCTTATCTCCAACATTTACATAATCTTGATCATTCTGCCTCTGATCTCTTGATATCATCATATACTCTGTCTTATCCTGGTAATAAAAGTATATGAGGAAGAACTAGACTAACAAAAAAATATGAGCAGTATCTAAAAAACAAAACTAACAAAATATGTAAGCAATATAAAAGTATATGAGCAGGAACTAGGCTAACAAAAACATATTAGCGGCAACAAGACAAAAAAAAAATTAGAGTATATGAGCAGGAACTAGGCTAACAAAAACATTAGCAGCAACTACAAAAAACTAACAACCAGATTAGTTTTACAAGTTCATCCATGTAAACTTTCTTTACCCAAAAACTATAAATGATAACTAGTTTTTCTCTCCGTGAACTGACATTCATGCATACATTTTAAATCAAGTGCCTCCCACACTGCAGGCACATGTTTGCACCTTCTGGGACAGTTTATATTACCCCCAACACAAATGTCAGATACCCATTTCTATTGCTGGGAGAGTGATGGCAGTGGATCAGCTGGCTGTGCTACACATTCTAGTTGTAAGTAAAACAAAGCATGCCGTAAACATAACTTACTAAAAACTTTGGCTATAAACTTAACTTATGCGTTCCATACATGATGATCATAAACACAGTTTGCTGTATTATAATCATGGCTTATAAACTTCATCAAAAATCTTGCTCTGGCCTATGCCGATCAGGAGTTGGTCGTCACTGATTTCCATGACCATCTTATCTTTTGCTCTTTCTATAAGAGGTGTGTTGGACCATACTCCATTGCCGTTCTTTTAGTCCATCAAGTAAATCTGTTTCTTTCTTCTCCTCTGTCCCTTCAGTTTTCCTGTTGTCACTAGGTGTTCCAGTCTGCCTCTTCTCAAAGCATGTCCTACAAATCTCCGCTGATGTGTTCTGAATTCTGCCGTAATTTCTCTCCTTTGCCCAGTTTGTTGTATCTGTTATATTGCTGTTCTTTAAATTTGTTAGTTCACAATGAATGTGAGAATATAATTAAGTTTCTTTCATGCAGCTGCGTAAAGCAGAATGTGGAGTGTTTGGAAAGAAAGATTTTATGAATTATTTACTTATTCATGTTTTTGTTTTTGTTTTCATGCACATTATGTCCAATATCAATCAATCAAGTGCTGTGCCGCGTGGCATTGGCGATCATTTCTCTCCACAATTCCCTATCTTTAGACTTGATTATGAGACCCGCCGGTGAATTTCTCCCTAGCCACACTGACAGCCCATCCAGTAACTTCTCTCTCTGACTTCCTCTATCTCTTCTTCCAAAATTCACAAATAGTGAATATCTGTGGGTGAATGAAAGTTATATGATGAAGGGCAGAGTGGTAGACAGCCCTGTGTGCCCAATTCTTAACCCTTTGGAAATAAAGTCTGTTCACTTATTCATTCCCTACCTTCTTTAAAACTGAAAATAATATTCTCGGATAAATGACTCTGATTTTTCTACTAGCCAGGAAAAATGTCTTTTGTCTCTGTCTTACAGACAAAACTCTAAATACAATCTCACTTAGAACCTCTTCACTTGCTTCCTTCACCGTCTATGATACTCTTATCGTTCTTCTTAGGAACCACATCTCCGCTGCTTCCAGTAGATTTTGACTGCTCTTAGTTACTGTCCATGCTCTGCATCCATATAACAATATGGCTTTGATGTGGCACTGAATAACCCTTTGATGTGGCACTGAATAACTATCTTTTCAGAATTCATTGACAGAGCATTACTGCACAGTATATTTTTCATTTTAATAAATACATACTTGGCCTGAGCTATTCTGCTCCTTATTTTGGTTTTCCATCTTCCATCTTCGTGTTATTATTTATTAATTAAAGTGAAAAACAGTCTTCCATAACTCTTATCTGACCACTAACAGTTTAAACAGCTTAAACAGCTTTGCACAAATATTACGGAAAAAACAACAAAAAAAACTGCAGTCACATGATTTTGATCCTTAGCTGAGATCTCATTATTTTAAACTACCATAGCTTCTTATAATAAACATCTTTCTTTAACTCTTCCCATGTGGGAGGAAGAAACACAGACGTGTCGTTGTGTGCGGGAGTAAAACACGGGTCTTGACTGTAAGGGGGTCTAGTTGTAAAATGGAATGGAAAACAGTGTTTCCATGTACTTCCGTATACGTAATATGTGTCAAAGTGTAGCTTAATGAATGAAAATTTCATAAATGCAGAGTTTTTTAGGAAAAAAGAAGTAATGTGATGTTTTTAGACACTGATTGTGGCCAGCTCACCATCGGCTAGGTCTAGATTCGCGCTTCTTACCCCTACTTACCATCTAAGATGTGTAGATCTACTTATCGATCTCGTATTTTGACTCCGTATGGCATTTTCGCTTACTGAATGTCTGAAATAACCTCCTAACTACTCCTAACTACTTCTCCAGTCGTCTAAATATGTCTAAATCTACTTAGAAAACATTCAAGAGCAGCGGGGTGGCCATAGGCTATGTCCATACCCCTATCTACATCGTCAAAAATTGAAAAATTTCCATGCTTCGCGTCCTTGTTCTCGCTCAGCATCGCTCGTAACTAGGCACGCATTCTCCATTTTGAAAGTGTCACCGGAATCGCGGACGAAATCCGTGCAATATAAATGTTACACCGCTTGTTTTGATGGAACAATGATTGTCGACTTTTCGATCATACGGTAGCTTGGGACCACCGGAAGTGTCGAAAATTTGACCATACGCACGGAAAGAGTTAAGTTTGCAGTTTGTTAAAAATAGCCATCATTTCCTAGAGGAGATATCACAGTGGCTATGATATTTGATGATAATGAATGTTCATGTGCCATAGTAGGATCAGAGATAAACAGTACAGATTAAGTTTCATGTGTATGCTGAAAACAGGAGCTGATTAATAACTTACTGGAAACAGCCTTTGTTATGATGTGGACGGTTATTCCCAGCAGACACACCACCAGGCCAACAGCATTCAATGCATTCATTGGATCGTGGTTAATCAAGTAGGCCAGTGTCAGAATACAGGACTCCTGAACAGACAGTGAAGTATCAAACATCAGTGACAACACAGACAACACGTATATAAATATACACATACAGTCAAGAAAGATATGCTCTAAGGCTCATGGTGTTTTGTCCACATCTGCACTGAGCTAAAGTGACCATTTTAAATGGATCTGAATTTTAACTGAACAACAATTGCACCTTCTAAATTCTGTTCTTGGTAAATTGGTTGTGGTGGTCTTACAACTTGACCTTAGGGTAGGAATGATTGTGGAACTTCATGGCCAGCCTGTTCTATATGCCCTCTCATCAAGTTAAGGAAATCCATAGTATACTTGTCAGACAATACAATGTCTGTACTGAAACATCTGCAGTATAGTATGCTTGTCAGACAATGCATTGTCTGTGCTCCGTCAGAGAGAACAAAGTCTATATTCTGTCACATAATACAATGTCCGTGTTACAATGCCTGGACCACAGCACACTTATCAGGCAGTAAAATACTGTATGTTGTGAAAGCTCTGTCAAGAGCTATGAGTTCACATGTAGACTAAGATGTCACAACAACATCAACTTCTACAACAGATGTGAGTGAAAATTTAGACTGAGATGTCACAACATCATCAACCTCAATTAGAGTTATGAATTCACATTTAGGCTGAGATGTCACAACATCAACTTCTACAACAGATGTGAGTGAAAATTTAGACTGAGATGTCACAACATCATCAACTTCAACTAGTTATGAATTCACATTTAGGTTGAGATGTCACAACATCAACTTCTACAACAGATGTGAGTGAAAATTTAGACTGAGATGTCACAACAACAGCTACTTCTGCCATAATTCAGAATGCACAGAATGGAATAATACAAAAGTATTCTGAGATATCTGTCCATGGTTTTTATTCTCAGTACTATGAGAGCAGGCTCTCTGTTCTTCTAGCTTTGTGGCTGTGAAAACAGAAGATGGCTATGATGAAATCTGGCCATTAGGTCTTACTTTATGCCTCAAGACACATACTTCTTCTTCATACGCACACTGGCGATGATGCGTGGTACCCTGATATCGGTGATGCGCCTTCTGGCTGGGCACCTTTCCTTGCTAAGGCAGACTGTGGTCTTGCCTGGACTGCCAAGAAGACAGTGGTGTAGGTTGGCCTGGCCAAAACTTTGTTTTCCAGCCTCTAGTGGCTATGCTTATGCCCCTTCTCCATGTCAGATCCAGCATGCAATGCTGACTGGCCAGATGGCTTTGAGACAGTTCCACAGAGACACTCCGGCTTTGGGATGAGGAATCTGATGAGTGCCTCAACGATATCCATTCCCCGCCACCTATAGTCTGCTGTCTCTGTTTTTGTTTACCTAATTCTGATAGCTACTGTTGTAAAGACCTATAGGCTTGTCACGTCCTGGATTCACTGGTTTCACACCAGATTTTCCTCATCCTTGTCGGCAATCTCCATGTCCCCATCCATCCACCAACCTGACATTACATTTTACAAAAATAATAATTACAATCAGTGTTGATTGCTACAAGTTTCTGGGCTACAGAAGTAGGTCAGAGTTTTTAAGCAAAGTCTCACAAAGACTATGTTAAGATAAGTGTGATCTTAACACAGTTGTTCCCAGGGGAAAGACACATACAAGATGGGACACAATGACCTCCTGCAGATATGCTTCATGGTTAAGATCTTCTATGAAGAAAGGCAACTCTATCTTCACCTGCCAGGCTGCTGTGCCACAGCCTGTAACACAGCAGCAACAGGGAGCAAAAAAGGGGCAGATTCTCAGCTGGTCTGCAAATCCCCAACAACAAAAAGCAGATGCCCCTCATTATGAGACAAAAATCTGTAAAAATGAACCACAACATTACTTTTCCTTTCTTTTTCTTGGGAGGCTCTCACCATTACATAAGGTGAATATGAAGGCAAATGTAGAGGTCAGTGACCCACACCCAACTAATACCCTGTCCCACCTCTCTGCTGGTCCCCTCCCCCCACAACAGGCTCAGCCTACCTAACGGGACAAGGGCTGCTCTGATCCTCACATCAATGAAGACTGCTAAAGAAGAATAGCATCTCCTTGCTTCTTCGATCTAATCAAGGTCTGCAAAATAGCCATTGTAACCTGGTCCCCATCTGACAGGGTCCTGTACCTCGACACCTTCACTTCACTGCCAGCAAAGAACATCCCGCTCATAATTCCAGGCAAACAACAAAACAACAACAACAGCATCATCATCATTACACTTCAGACTAGTTTATAAGTGCTCCCAACTTTTTTTTTTTTTCTGGAAAGGAGGATCTAATCTTGGTGCATGAAATCTGTAGCCATGCTGAAAACCATGATTCTATGGAACTCTATGTGGGGACTGAAGCTACTACCTTCGGCCCGAGAAGCCACGTCAACTATGGAACTCTATGTGGGGACTGAAGCTACTACCTTCGGCCTGAGAAGCCACGTCGACTATGGAACTCTATGTGGGGACTGAAGCTACTACCTTCGGCCCGAGAAGCCACGTCGACTATGGAACTCTATGTGGGGACTGAAGCTACTACCTTCGGCCTGAGAAGCCACGTCGACTATGGAACTCTATGTGGGGACTGAAGCTACTACCTTCGGCCTGAGAAGCCACGTCGACTATGGAACTCTATGTGGGGACTGAAGCTACTACCTTCGGCCCGAGAAGCCACGTCGACTATGGAACTCTATGTGGGGACTGAAGCTACTACCTTCGGCCTGAGAAGCCACGTCGACTATGGAACTCTATGTGGGGACTGAAGCTACTAACTTCGGCCTGAGAAGCCACGTTGACTATGGAACTCTATGTGGGGACTGAAGCTACTAACTTCGGCCCGAGAAGCCACGTTGATTTAAAAATAACAAACATAAAGAAACGTGAATGACCTTAAACACTCCAGAGATGGACAGGGTCAAGCTGGAGGTGTGCCTCAGAAGCAGGAACTCACTAAACTCCAGCATGAAGCCTAGAAACCCCCCAAGCAGAACGCTGCTGATGCTGGTAAGTAGCACTGACCACTCAGAGAAGCGAAAGTAATGATCTGTGGTTGAAATTACCTCCCCTAGAACAGAGTGAAACAATGAGTCACATTTTATACAAGAGTGAAACAAAGAGTCACATTTTATACAAGAGTGAAACAATGAGTCACATTTTATACAAGAGAGAAAGAAGAGGAGTCACACTTTATATAAAAGAGAAAGAAGATGAATCACATCGTATATGAGATAAAACAAGATGAGTCACATTTTATACAAGAAAGAAAGAAGATGAGTCACATTTTATTCATGAAAGACAGAAAATGAGTCACATTTTATAGAAGAGAAACAAGATGAGTCACATTTTATACAAGAAAGAAAGAAGATGAGTCACATTTTACTCAAGAGAGACAGAAAATGAATCACATTTTATACAAGAGAAAGAAGATGAGTCACATTTTATACATGAGTGAAAGAAGATGAGTCACATTTTATACAAGAGAGAAAGAAGGTAACTCACATTTTACACAAGTTATTTAAGAATGAAAAAAATTATAGCCTTAATGATTCATGGCACTTTCTATTTCCTGACTACTTGAAAACCCTCCCTTGTATGAACAATTTCTACAAGAAAACAACACATAACACAACCTTAACAAAAATGATTAGATTACTGATTAAATTAATCCACAGCTGTTGTCCTTGATACTCTGATCGCTATTCTTCAAGTTTCTAAACTAAGATGCCATTCATTATTTGCTAACTATTTTTTAAAAAAAAAACGTCATATTTTTCCCTCCTCACTAAAGCAATCACTTTCAAAGCTGCCATATGAAGGTGTAAGCCTAAATACTGCATTGCTGAGTTCTTACCAGATAAAGTTTGCCCTTTGCAGTTTTCAACTGTTCATCTTTATGCTATCTTTCCAAGAGCTTTACTCTAGTGACTCTGTGTGTTTGTCTTCTTATACACATATATACACACATACATAAAAAGGTAAAAGTGAAATTCCCATTTCCATGCCTTTTAAGACATACTGAGGTGAACAGGGCTTTGTCTAAGAGCAACGAGAAGAGATCTTTCGGGCTTAAAACTGATCGAAATTAGGCATATCACATGAATACAATAATAAAAAAGGATCACAATACGGAGATATGAGAGCAAATGAAGAAGGGGGGATTAAATGTTATGACAGTAACATTGCTCCTTCGTAGAGTATCAGTATGCAAGGCTATCAACCAACGGACCAGTTTTATATTCGATGAAATGATTTGCAGCCTTCATATTCCTTCTACATAAGTTATTGCTTAAGATTGTTAACTGTATCAGTGCAATAGGGGTGAATGGTTTTGAATATTCGTATTATATATTGCATGTATTGTGTATATGTCTTTTCTTTACAATGTTGCATATACAAGTTTCTTCAGCCATCTCTCTCTCTCTCTCTCTCTCTCTCTCTCACTCTCACTCTCTCTCACTCTCTCTCTCTGAACCTTAAGTGCCCAGGGCATATAGGGTTTCTGCAAGGGTTTTCCACAAATGCCTGTCCTTTGCCTTTTTTTCTGCTCTTGCCCAGGTGAGCCCTCTTGCTCAACATCCTTTCTGTTGTTTTTCTCCATGTCTCTTTTGGTCTACCCTTACTTCTGTTCCCCTGTGGTGTCCATCTTAGTGCTATTTTTGGTAGTGAGTTGTCAGTCATTCGGAGCACATGTCCCAACCATTGCCAGCATCTTTCCTCAATAATTGCTGTCACTGGCTTCATCTGCATTTCTGCCAACAAGATGTTATTTCTTATGGTGTTTGGCCAAAATATTTTTCTAATTCTTCGTAAACATTTAGTCTGGAAAGAATTCAGCTTGTTTTCTATGGTTTTGATGATTTTCCAGCATTCACTTCCATAGAGTAGTACATTTAGAATATTACTCTTAAATATCCTGATTTTTGTATTCATGCTTAGTTTTTTAGATTTCCATATAGTATACATTCATTCATTCATTTGCATGTCCCTTGCAGAACTCTGCCTCCCAAACAGCACTCCTGTAGGCCTCTCGGTTGTGAGCAAGATGGCCTGCTGCCGCTGCGTCCATTTGCAGATCGTCAACGATTTCTTGCAGCCATCTTCGTTTTGGTTTTCCTCCCTTTCTTTTTCCCATTATGTATCCTTCCAATACAGTCTTCTCTAGATTATCATGACGTTTAATGTGTCCAGAGTATTTAAGTTTTCTCTCTTTAATCCTCTTTACTAGCCAGGCTTCTTCAATATTAAGCTCTTGTAGTATAGATATATTTGTTCTTTTTTGTGTCCACGATATTTGGAGAACTCTTCTGTAGCATTTACATTCGAAGGCATTTATGTGTTTCTCAGCTGTTTTGTTAAGTATCCAGGTCTCACAGGCATATGTTGCAATGGGAAAGATGCATGCCTTTAAAAATCTTATTTTTGTAGTTCTGTCTGTTCCTCTCCACAGATTCTTTATTTGTTTTACTTTCTGAAGAGCAATAGATGTCCTCCTTTTAATTTCCCTCATTGTATCTCCATTATTAGTTAGCAGTGATCCAAGATATTCAAAACTCTCAACTTCTTCCAATTTTTCCTCATTGATATATATTTCAGCTGCCTTGTTTGTTTTGTCAGTTGTCATCAATTTAGTTTTCTTTGCATTAAGATAGAGGTTCTGCTCTTCGCTGTTCTTACGGACTGACATAATTAGTTTTTCCATTCCTTTTTGTGTTGTGGACAGTAACACTGTGTCATCAGCATATCTAATCTCTGGTATTTCATAACCTCCAATTGTTATGGCATCGTAATATTCTTTGTCTACATCTTCTCTAACATTCCTCATTATATTTTCAGTATACAAGTTAAATAAGTAGAGTGACAACATGCACCCCTGACAGACCCCTTGTTTTATGTCAAACCAAGTTGTTATTTCACTATTTATTCTTACTGATGCTTGTTGGTCTAGATACAGCAGTGATGTTAATTGTATCAAATGTGTTGGAAATCCCATTTTTTCCATTATTTCCCAAAGTTTCTGGTGTTGTACACAATCAAATGCCTTTGAGTAGTCTATAAAGGATAAATATAGATTCACATTAAACTCTCTGCATTTCTCTATTATTAATCTTATATTGAATATATGATCTCTTGATCCTCTTCCTTGCCTGAAACCAGCTTGGACCATATTGACTTCTTCTATTTTCTTACGAAGTCTGCCCATTATGATTTTTAACAGAATTTTACTGGCATGACTAATCAGGGCAACAATTCTGTAGTTTGTGCATAATTTCAGGTTACCCTTTTTTGGCAGTGGTATGAATACAGTTCTTTTCCATTCTTTTGGCCAAATACCTGAATGCCGTATCTTTTTGCACAGTGCATGATAGATTGTTGCACACTCCTTTCCTCCTGCTTTAATAAATTCAGCTGTTATCTCCGCTGTTGGCGAGATTTTTCAGTTGCCGTGCGTGGAGCGGTGCTCCTCCCGGCCAATGAAGAAAGGTGCAAATGAGGTTGCCGCGCAGCATCACTGCGGAAAAGGTGGTAGAAAGGATGAAGCGAAGCAAACAGTCAAATCACGGCACCTCTGGTCTGGAGGTCGGCCACGTCCTGAGTGCAGTCATATCGGGTGAAATGCATGAACCGGCTTATCCCAGAGGTTAAGACACTGCTGGCGAGACTCTTCAAATGCCGCACGTGGAGTGAAGCTCCTCCCAGTCAAGGATGAAATGCGGAAAAGAAATAAAGGGTGCTGTGCGTTGCCAATGGGATAGGTGGTGGAAAGGATAAAGTGAAGTTTAATCGGTATGTCCAGTAGTATCGCTACGATAGCTATACATACCACGGCACCTCTGCTCTAGAGGCCGGCCACGTCCGAAATACACCTACACTGGTGAAATATGCCTAAACCGGCACACACCAGGGGTGGAACTTGCTGGCTAGACATGTCATGCCACCTCCGCTCTAGAGGTCGGTCACGCCTGATATACACCCATACTGGTGAATTTTGCCTAAACCGGCTCACACCAGGGGTGAATCTTGAAGGCTATACATGTCACAGTACCTCTGCTCTAGAGGTCGGTCACATCCCAAACACGCCCATACTGGGATAATATGCCTAAACCGGCTCAACCCAGGGGTGGAAGTCACTAGTGGCGAGGATTCGTCCTCCTGGACAAAAGCTCCATCCTGGTCACAACTAGGAAGGGTAGCGGCCACGACCGCAAAATGCTGAAGTCGGAGACACTGGACCAGGGAAGTCTAGATAGGCAACCACCTCTCACCCGGCGGGGATGTTTGCATATCCTAATCACGCTGAGGTTTTCCGATGAGAAAGTCCAACTCGGGACTGGATGGGCAACCACCTCTCACCCGGCGGGGATGCACTGATATCCTAAACACGTCGAGGTCTTCCGGTGAGAAAGTCCAACCTAGACTAAACTGGTGCAATGAAAACCACGGTGTCACGCAATCCCGCTTCTGAGACCCACCAAGAATACAGGCTTAAGCCCTGTGATACTCTGAACCCCTTGTGGTCCTTTCGGGGACCACACAGGAGACCACGGGACCTAACGAGGACCACAGGCGTAAATTCAGTAGGATCACAGTGCGGTTTTGGTAGTAGAAGCGAACGAAGAAGAAGAAGAAGAAGACATACTGAGGGATATGGTGTTAAGCCTGTACTTCCAAGACCTTCAGCATATGAAAGTGTGATGTGATCAGTGTCATGCTTGGCCTCATTTTTCTTCCCAGGTTTCTCTTGGAACCCACTTTTAGAGGCTGGGTGGATCCCGGGGTATTTCTGGTGTGGTGATATCAGGAAAAAAATCCCCCCACTGCTGGGACCTGAACTTGGTACCACTGGATCAGTAGACCAAGCACCTAACTACTCAGCCAACCAGGCCAACTTATAACAAGGTCCGACAATTAACTAATGAGACTGATTTTATTATGGCCAAGACAAAAATGCCATCTATGAAGCAAAGCATGGAGTCCAACAAGGCAACCTTCATCTATGATCTGGCAACTTTTCATCGCCGCCTGATAAGCAGACGACAAACAAGCCGCCATTTTGTTGACCTAGTTAGAGGTGCATTGTCACGTAATCATTATGGAGCAAAAAGCTAACATTAAATTCTGTTTAAAACTCAGAAAAACTGCAACTGAGACTGCTGAATTGATGCCACTTTATGGGGATAATTGTTTATCTCATGCATAGATATTCAGGTGGTATTCACGATTCAAAAGTGGTGTTGAAACAATTACAAATGCAACTAGACATGGACGGCCAATTTCTGTTTGTAATGAGGAACTCATTGCAAAAGTCAGAGAATGGATACAAGAAGATCACTGTCTGATTGTGAGGATGATGGCAGATGAATCTGGTGTTAACCAAGAGACCATTCGTAAAATTTTAGTGGAAGATTTTGGCAAGAAAAAAATTGCTTGCCGGTTTGTACCTCATGCGTTGTCTGATGACCAAAACATCAGCGTTTTGAGTACACAAAAGACAACATCAAAATGTGTTGCAGAAATAAATATTTCTTAAATTTGAATGTTGCAGAGGATGAAACATGGATTTTCCGCACTGATCCCACAACTAAACGCCAAAGTGCTCAGTGGAAGTCATCATCATCACCAAAAAGGCAAAAATGTTCGTCTTCAAAATTCAGAAGTGAAGACAATGTTGGTGTGCTTCTACGACACCAAAGGAGTTATTCACAAAGAATTTATTCCAGAGTAACAGACTGCCACTGCCAAAGTTTATTTAAGTATTTTGAAACGCCTATTGAAAAGGGTTCTCCAAGTCCGACCCAAGTATTCAACACCTGGCAGTTTTTTCCTTCAACATGATAATGCACCGACTCACTGGGCAGTAGTTGTACATGAATTTTTGGCTCAAAAACAAGTGTGTGTTCTCAACCATCCACCATATTCCCCAGATTTGTCTCCCTGCAATTATTTTCTACTCCCAAAATTAAAGTTACTATTGAAAGAACGCTTCTTTGACGATACTGATGACATCCAAAGGGCTGTAGCATCAATTTTAAGGACCATACCTACAGAAGAATTGTTCCAGTGTTTGTTAGATCATGCCACTCGCTGCATCAATGCACAAGGGGCTTGCTTTGAATAAAATACAGGTGATATCTTCAACTGTTGTTTATTTTATTTTTTAATGTATTTAGTCTCATTACTTAATTGTCGGACCTTGTGTGTACATAAACTATATTCAACTTGTCACACACAGAAGCTTTCTTACTTCTGGCACACATGATTTCTCACCCCCAAAACTCACTACCAGATGATATGATACAATAAGGAAGCTGAAGTGTGGAAAAGCACCAAAACTCATTTTTATATTAATAAGAATGACAAAAGAAAACCTGGATTTAAGCAGAGAACTGGTGCTCCAGGTTTACGAGCACAAAAAAAAAACACAGACTTTGTTAGCAGACTCCATCAACATGGGGGGATCCACTGAGCATAACCTCAACACCCAGGCTAAAGGAACGCCTCAACTGGTCACGGGCTCTTTACAGACATCATGGATGGTTCTACCTTCTAGATTTTTCTTTCCTGTGATTCTCCTGAGCAATCCACAAAACAATGAGTGTGACAGGGACTTTCTGTATTGCTTACTGTTTTGTGACCTGGTTGGCTGAATGGCTAAGCACGATCTACTAATCCAGTGCTACTGGGTTAAAGTCCCGGGGGGGGAAAGAGGGAGAATTTTTTTTCTGGTACCACCACACCAAGAAGGCCACAGTGCCCACCCAGGCTCTAGAAATTGGTGGTATCAGAAAAATCTAGGAAGGTAAATGCGGCCAGGCATATCGCATATTCGTATGCCAAAGGTCATGGAAATCTAAAACCATATCCTCAACATGCCTTAACTGCACGGAAACAGGGATTTTTTTTACCTTCACTGTCATACAAACTAGCCCAACTAGATTAAAATGTTAAATGCACCAACCTTCAAGAGAAACTGACAAAGGAAGCAACGTTAACATCATCCAAGGCTGTATATGGTAAATCATGTCTATAGGATTGTGAAGCCCTGAAAAGGAAAGCAGAGTTAAGGTTTAATAAGAAGCTTGGACCATATGTTTAGCTAGCTTTACAATCATCATCATGTCTGCAATATGAATATATCTATCACTCCTCCATTCTCCCCTGTAATACATCTCCCAGTATAAATGACTTACAAACACACACTGTATGCAGACATGGCCTACAATAACCAAAACACTGACTGATCCATGAAAGAAGACCTCGGCGTTAAGTGTACATCCTCCTCAGGAAAAACAGAGAATCTTTAACTCTTTGTGTACTGGGGGGTTTTCCCCTCAAATGACCAATGAAAATTTCTTAACGTGGAACGGGATGGTCGGCTGTCACATTTAGAAGGATCACAAAGGCATAGTCTGATTCGCAGTATGGCATATCATACATTTTTTTTAAAATAGGAAAAATTGTATATTGTTTTTCTAATAAAATTTTTATTAATATATTAGTATATAACAGAAAAAAAGAAGCTAAAAATTGAGGAGAACTGAGAAGAAAAAATGGAAAATTATGATGAAAAATATTCTCTCTTACCCCGCTCAAATTTCCTCTGTAGTGAGTCCAGTGATATCCAAATTGAATAGAATTTTACACAAACACCATTTCCTCACATAAAATATACATTAATTATTTATTTACAGTTAATCTACAGTCTACAATACACTAATAGCATGGCAACACCACAGGTGGTGGCCCTTAAGCTTAGAAAAACATAAAAAAAATTAATTTTTGTATCACAACATGGCTCTCAGTTCACACGCAGGACCTCGTGTTGATGCTTGTATCATGCCAGAAATGATTTCTACAACTGGTTTTGGCCAGATTTTAAGCACTGCATGATTAAATTCACTTTTAGAGCCCAACTCATTACCAGCACATGACGTGTACACAAGGCAAAAAAGTGTCCGCCGGATCGTCACAATGTGTGTCGCGAAGTATAGAAAGAGTTAATGAGGCAATTTGTCAGCATTGCTAAGTACAGATGGTAACAGGTATAGAACACACTGCCCTTAGGCCAAGAAACTGAGGCACTACCGAGACTGTCACTCCACCCTTGCTAAATATTTAAAAGTGCACAAGAACTTGGACGCCTTTAGGAACTGATATTTAAGACAGGTAAAATAACACAGCTATAAGGGTCCCATAATTGCATGTGGCTTTTTTCAGACCTCTTCAAAGCTACAGTTAAAACAACAAAGTCTGGACCCAGTACTTTCCATACTTTCTCTATTTTCCTTGATCATTTCTAATATTTCCATGTCTTATTTTATAGCAGGAACTCTTCATGTATTCTGTAGCCGGGGGTCTTCATGCATTTTTTTTCTCTCTCTGAACCTTTAGGTATCTAAGATATATGAAGCTTTCACAAGGGTCTTCCATGAATGCCTATCTTTAGCCTCTCCCCCCACACACACACACTTGTCCTGGTGAGCCCTCTATTGGTTAACATCCTCTCTGCTCTTTTCCATCATGCAATTTTTTGTTAGCAGGGGTGTGTTCATGCATTTTGTAGCTGAAGTTTCTCAAAGATTTTGTAGTAAAAGATCTCTATGCATTTTGTAGCTGGAAGTTTTAAAGTATTTTATAGAAAGAGATCTTCATGCATTATGTCGCTGGAAGTTTTCAAGTATTTTACAGAAAGAGATCTTCATGAATTTTGTAGCCGGAAGTTGTCAAGTATTTTATAGCAAGAGATCATCATGCATTTTGTAGCTGGAAGTTTTCAAGTATTTTGTAGGCGGAAGTTTCAAGTTTTTTTGCAGGTGGAAGTCTTCAAGCTTTTTGTAGGTGGAAGTTTTCAAGTATTTTGTAGGTGGAAGTCTTAAAGTATTTTGAAATACAACATTTACATTTCACTCTTACCCATGTGAGGACGGAGTACCTGTATCTATGTATGGTACATTGATGAAGATGGAGTATCTGTATCTATACTGTTAAAAAAAAAAAAGAAAAGCGACAAATACACTGTTGCGATATAAACTGAAGTTTGCTGATCAGACATGGGCAATTTGCTTGAAACGTTCACTTGGACATCAACTTCATGAGCTGACCTGAACTGTACACAGCAGATGATTCATGAGGACAGAAAAGCGACACTGGTCAAAACAGCATTTTTGACAATAACTCATGACAGGTTTATGAGAATCCCATGAAACTTACTGAACACAAAACTCAGTGACCATGTTATTGAATGTCTATAAAAGACTGACGCTCCTCGAATCAATTCATTTGAAAATTCAATGCACAAGTATGGCTCTTCTCACTACAGAACAACGACTCATCATCATTGGACGTTTACAGACTGGACAGTCACAAAGTGTAGTGGCCAGACAATTTAATGTCGTTAGAAGCACCACTAGTTGCCTATGAAGACAATTTCAAGAAACTGGCTCAGCTGCAGACCGGCCGAGCAGTGGAAGACCCATAGTCACAACTCCTACCAAAGACCGCTTTATACGGCTGCATCACCTCAGGAATCGATTTGCATCTGCATCCTCAACAGTCCAGTCAATGACAGCAGCTCATCAAATTTCAGATCAAACGGTCAGGAACCGGCTGCATGGTGTTGGACTTTGGGCTAGAAGACCCTACAGAGGTCCCGTTCTTACAGGCTGGCATTGCCAGAACCAACTGCAGTAGGCGAACCAGCATTGTCAAAGGACCATTGCGAATGATTGGAGAAGGGTTTGGTTTAGTGATGAATCACTCTTTCTGCTACAGCGACACAATAGATGGAGAAGAGTTTACCTCAGAGTCCATGAGAACTATGCCCAGAACTAAGTGGATGAGGCTCCTCCACATTGTGGTGGAGGTGTACTGGTGTGGGGGGACAATCAACTTCATGGGAAGAAGTGACCTGGTGCAAATTGAAGGACGCCTGAATGCCCAACAATACGTCGTTGAAATTCTTCGTCCTCATATCCTTCCACTTCTGGCTGCACCAGGGTCAATTTTTCAGTAGGATAACGCCCGACCTCATGAGGCACAACTCACCACCCAGTTCCTTGATGACAACAACATCCTGACCATTCCGCGAACATGAACCCAATAGAAATATGGGATGAACTCAACAGACAAGTCTGCCAGCGAGACGTGGCACCAACCAATCTCTGACAGTTGTCTCTTGCACTGTGGGAAGAGTGGGCAGCCATCCCACAACAACAGATCCAACGGCTAATCGGATCCATGTCAAGGAGATATTCTCTGATACAGGCCAGAGGAGGCAATACACCTCACTGAAACGGTGGCTTCAGTTGCAAAGAATAAAAGTCCAAACCAAATTTACTGAACATCATTTCATTGGTAAAGTCTTAAAGTTTCTTCATGCCAAGACTGAGATATTAATTCCATAAAATAAAATTTTGATTCAAGTTTGAAATTTGGTGTCAGTTACAACTACAGTAGTGTTGCGTTTCTTTTTTGACCAGTACATGTATGGTACATATGTGAGGACAGAGTATCTGTACCTATGTACAGTATGCTAGTGAGGACAGAGTATAATGTATGGTACATATGTGAGGACAGAGTATTTGTATCTATGTATGGTAAACTAGTGACAACAGAGTACTACCATAATTAACAGTGCTCACTTTCACTTACCTAACTCATCCTTCTTGAGCAAAATCTGTGCCAGAGTCCACCTGAGCCCTGACAAGATAGAGGCCGACATGACCAGTATAAATCCCATGAGATCAAACTGAGTGGAGTGAAATGTGAACAGGAACAGTCCGGTAAAGATGAAGAGAACGACAATCACCAGGCTCCAGCGCTGTTGTAGACACACAAGGAAAACAAGCTATGCATTTCTTGATAATTTTATTTCCTCATGCTGTGTCAATTTATTAAAAAAAAAAACCACTGGATGTGTCTAGAGTGCATGGATGATGATCCTTCCTAACTTACTAACTCCTACAAGGGTGGATGTGTCTAGAGTGCATGGATGATGATCCTTCCTAACTTACTAACTCCTACAAGGGTGGATGTGTCTAGAGTGCATGGATGATGGTCCTTCCTAACTTACTAACTCCTACAAGGGTGGATGTGTCTAGAGTGCATGGATGATGGTCCTTCCTAACTAACTCCTACAAGGGTGGATGTGTCTAGAGTGCATGGATGATGGTCCTTCCTAACTTACTAACTCCTACAAGGTGGATGTGTCTAGAGTGCATGGATGATGGTCCTTCCTAACTTACTAACTCCTACAAGGGTGGATGTGTCTAGAGTGCATGGATGATGGTCCTTCCTAACTTACTCCTACAAGGGTGGATGTGTCTGGAGTGCATGGATGATGGTCCTTCCTAACTTACTCCTACAAGGGTGGATGTGTCTGGAGTGCATGGATGATGGTCCTTCCTAACTAACTCCTACAAGGGTGGATGTGTCTGGAGTGCATGGATGATGGTCCTTCCTAACTTACTAACTCCTACAAGGGTGGATGTGTCTAGAGTGCATGGATGATGGTCCTTCCTAACTAACTCCTACAAGGGTGGATGTGTCTGGAGTGCATGGATGATGGTCCTTCCTAATTTACTAACTCCTACAAGAGTGGATGTGTCTGGAGTGCATGGATGATGGTCCTTCCTAACTAACTCCTACAAGGGTGGATGTGTCTAGAGTGCATGGATGATGGTCCTTCCTAACTTACTAACTCCTACAAGGGTGGATGTGTCTAGAGTGCATGGATGATGGTCCTTCCTAACTTACTAACTCCTACAAGGGTGGATGTGTCTGGAGTGCATGGATGATGGTCCTTCCTAACTTACTAACTCCTACAAGGGTGGATGTGTCTGGAGTGCATGGATGATGGTCCTTCCTAACTTACTAACTCCTACAAGAGTGGATGTGTCTGGAGTGCATGGATGGTCCTTCCTAACTTACTAACTCCTACAAGGGTGGATATGTCTGGAGTGCATGGATGATGGTCCTTCCTAACTTACTAACTCCTACAAGGGTGGATGTGTCTAGAGTGCATGGATGATGGTCCTTCCTAACTTACTAACTCCTACAAGGGTGGATGTGTCTGGAGTGCATGGATGATGGTCCTTCCTAACTTACTAACTCCTACAAGGGTGGATATGTCTGGAGTGCATGGATGATAGTCCTTCCTAACTTACTAACTCCTACAAGGGTGGATGTGTCTGGAGTGCATGGATGATGGTCCTTCCTAACTTACTAACTCCTACAAGGGTGGATGTGTCTGGAGTGCATGGATGATGGTCCTTCCTAACTTACTAACTCCTACAAGGGTGGATATGTCTGGAGTGCATGGATGATGGTCCTTCCTAACTTACTAACTCCTACAAGGGTGGATATGTCTGGAGTGCATGGATGATGGTCCTTCCTAACTTACTAACTCCTACAAGGGTGGATGTGTCTGGAGTGCATGGATGATGGTTCTTCCTAACTTACTAACTCCTACAAGGGTGGATGTGTCTGGAGTGCATGGATGATGGTCCTTCCTAACTTACTAACTCCTACAAGGGTGGATGTGTCTGGAGTGCATGGATGATGGTCCTTCCTAACTTACTAACTCCTACAAGGGTGGATGTGTCTGGAGTGCATGGATGATGGTCCTTCCTAACTTACTAACTCCTACAAGGGTGGATGTGTCTGGAGTGCATGGATGATGGTCCTTCCTAACTTACTAACTCCTACAAGGGTGGATGTGTCTAGAGTGCATGGATGATGGTCCTTCCTAACTAACTCCTACAAGCTGAATGTCTTATACAAAATATGGTTTCCATATCTACTTTACAGATTCAATTACTTGGGTCAAGTAATATTAACTCTTGTTTTAATGCTGGCTGTATCAGTCAAAATGCTTTATAAAAAAGAATATATGTATAAAAATTTAAGTCACATTATTTTTTTCCCTGTAGTTGGGAGTCTGAACCTTTAAACTGCCGTAAGTATTAAAAGTAGGCACTGCATCACTTCTTGGTAAAACATGGTCAATCTGTTTGATTTAAAAAAATGTGGGTGTCTGGTGTTGTTTAGCAAGGTCTGGTCAAGCCAATCACATTTGATCATTATCATCTCCAGAGTGGCACAGTGGATAGTGCACTGACCTCTCAAAGCAAAAGATTTTCATATTTAAACAAAACAAAAAAAAATTCCTCATTCCTGAATGTATCTCTTGTCTTCTTGTCTCCCAGTCAGTCTATTTAGAAGTCAGTGACCTATAGCCAACCAAAACCCCATTCCCCCCCCCCCCCCCAGTAACAGGCTCAGCTTGCCTGATGGGACAAGAACTGCTCTGATCCTCACAGCGGTGAAGTCTGCTAAAGAAGCATGGCACCTCTCTGCTGTTGTGACACACTGCAAAACAGCCACTGTGATCCACACTCCTGAACTGACGGGATCCTGTACCTCAAAACCTTCACTGCACTGGCCACAAACAACACTCAATATCAGGAAGACACAACAACAACAACAACAGCAGCAGCAGCAACAACAACAGCAGCATCACCATTCTTCAAACTAGTTTTTAAATGCTCCAGTCTTTTTTGAAAGGAGGATCTCATCTTGGTGCATGAACTTTGTAGCCCTGCTGAAAACCCTGATTAACGGGACAAGGATCCCTCTGACCCTCCCACAGCAGCGAAGCCTGCTAAAGAAGAAAGCACCTCCTTGCTTTTAGAAACACCCCAGGTCCGCAAAACAGCCACTGCTACCCATTCCCCAGTTTTACCCTTACCCAGCCTTTACTTCATTTTTAAAAAAAATATTGTTCAAGCTCCTGTTACCACACAGCATTCGGGTCTCCATCATTATCACTTTTTCTGAGGGGGACAGAACAATGCTAACAGAGTTCTTGCTGTGTGTTCTATATTTCTATCCATCCATATCTTTAGTGGTTCTTGGACACAGACTAACAAAGGAATCATTGTCCAATTCAACCGTGGAGCCTTACAGAATAGTAAAAAAAAAATTTCTATCTGCTTTTCATGGTCCACTGCCAGAAATTTTTTAAAGCATGCTCCAGCTGCCTGTCTTTACTTTCTCGATTTTCTCCAGTTTGTGTTTAGCTTTCCTCACTTTCTCGTTCCTCTGACATCCATAATGTGGCTGGTCTAGCAATAATGTTGAAATCTTTTAACTAACAGTAATAAGACCATTATGAGTAAATTAGCATGTGAATCACAAAAAAAAATAAATGATAATGTGGCATAAAAATCTAAACAAAACTGATGATGTGATATGTGAATGTGATTTGTGAAACTCACAAACTTCTCCAGCTTAAAAACCAGTGAGAAAAACAAAATAAATATCACAGCTGTTGATTTCGACATCGTGTATCTGAAATGAAAATGGAGGTAGGCTGTGATTTTTTTTTTTTTAACTCTTATAAACTCTTGGATTATTAACTTTTTTAAATATTATTAAACTGGGCTATTATATAACCAACAAATATTTTTGTTTTATTTCTAACTAGTATTGGCTATTTCTAAAACGCTAATAAGCTTATTAATATTATTATATTGCTGAACATAACTTACCCATCAGCACTTTGATATCATCTCTAACTAGAAACAGTTCTTTTCAGACAACTAACAAAAAGCTTAATACTTTCATGTGCTGATGGTCTTGGAATTATGGGCCTAACACCGGGGGGGGGGGGGGGGGGGGGAGGTATCCCCAATATGCCTTAAAGGCACGGACACAGGGATTTTACCTTATTTTTTGTTTTTGATTGTGTGATAAACCTGTTAATACTATTTTGCTACTTAACATCACCATTATATTACCTCTGTATTACAGTTATTTTCAGAACTTAATTTCAGAACAGAAATACAGTCATTATTTGTCATCATCACACTAGTGGAATTTTAAATCTTTGGTACAGTAAAGTAAATTCTTATCGCCCTTGCTTTAAAGCTGTCTTTCAGTCAGGTATAGACTGTCATATTTCAATTGGAAAGAAACTTCCAGACTAAAACAGAAATTGTGATGATACGTTTAATCTTGTAGCAAACTGCTGTAGGCATAAGCACAGTATAAAACAATGTATAAATGTCCATTCATTCAGCTTTCTCTGCCACTGCGGCTTACTGTTGCAGGCAAGACCTGTCTCCAATACTCTCTGTTCTTAGTCTTCTCCTGCCAGTTGTCTCCATTCCTCTCTGTTCTTAGTCTTCTCCTGCCAGTTGTCTCCATTCCTCTCTGTTCTTAGTCTTCTCCTGCCAGTTGTCTCCAATACTCTCTGTTCTTAGTCTTCTCCTGCCAGTTGTCTCCATTCCTCTCTGTTCTTAGTCTTCTCCTGCCAGTTGTCTCCATTCCTCTCTGTTCTTAGTCTTCTCCTGCCAGTTGTCTCCATTCCTCTCTGTTCTTAGTTTCTCCTGCCAGTTGTCTCCCATACTCTCTGTTCTTAGTCTTCTCCTGCCAGTTGTCTCCATTCCTCTCTGTTCTTAGTCTTCTCCTGCCAGTTGTCTCCATTCCTCTCTGTTCTTAGTCTTCTCCTGCCAGTTGTCTCCATTCCTCTCTGTTCTTAGTCTTCTCCTGCAAACTGTCCACTCTGAAGGCTCGTAGGTCTACTTCCAGATTGTCATGCCACCATTTTCTTGGTTTCTCTCTGTTCTGTAAAAGCCTTTTTTGTCTGTCTATTCTTGTCCATCCTCTCCAAATGTTCGAGCCATCTCAATCTGTTGTTTGTCATAATGGTAGTTATAAGTGGAGACCGGAATAGTGTGTGTATTTCTTTGTTATTTCTAATTTTCTACTCTTGCGATATAGGATCTTTAACTGGTCCAAAAATTCATCTCAAGATTCTGTTTTCACAGATCTGTAGCTGTGCTACAAATTGTTTTGTAATGCTCCATGTTTCTGATCCATACAGGATAACTGGTCTAATCTGTGTCTTGTTTATATTTAGTTTGGTGTTGTAATACAGGATTTTTTTATGGCAACAAGTGTCTAAGGCCAAAATAAGTGTTGTTTCCTGCTTGTATCCTAGCCCTAATTTCATCTCTCACAAAGTTAGACCTAAAGAACAATGCCCCTAGATAATTATATGAATCTGTTCCTTTAACCCTTATACCTTCTATTTGGATCTGATTGTCTTGCTTTTCATTTCTTTGGCCTTGCTACTCTCATGTATTCAGTTTTCTCACACTTCACCTTTAGGCCCACTTTTTCTGCTTGTTCTCGCAAGATGTTCGAAGCCTTCCATGGTCTCTTGCAAAGTTTCTCCTACAATATCTATATCGTCTGCATCCCAATACTCTCGTTCTATTATTCTAATGATTTCTTCTTAACTTATTGTTCTTATGATTTTATTTCTAGGACCAGATTAAACAGCTCTGGGGACAGGGCATCACACTGCTTCAGGCCTGTTCTTATGTGGAATGGTTTTGATTTCCTTCCTTTATATAACACCATGTCTTCTGTTTCCTCCATGCACAGTTTACTCATGTTAATGTGTTTCTTAGCCATCCCAAAACTATTTCCTTATATTCCAGAGGCTGTTTCTATGGATGCTATCATATGCCCTTTTTTTTTAAATCAGTGAAAATGTTATGGACTTCTTTTTCATACTCCCAACTTCTCTCTGCTTTCTGGTCTACTGGAGACCTGTTCCTTCTGGAACCCAGCTTGATAATCTCCTAAGATTTCCCCCCAGTAATGTGTTATTCTGTTCAGTAAAACTTCTATCTTAATGCAAAGAAAACTAAATTGATGACAACTGACAAAACAAAAACAAGGCAGCTGATATATGTATCAATGAAGAAAAACTGGAAGAAGTGGAGAGTTTTGAATATCTTGGATTACTACTAAGTAATAATGGAAAAACAATGAGGGAAATTAAAAGGAGGACATCTATCGCTCTTCATAAAGTAAAACAACTAAAGTATCTGTGGAGAGGAACAGACAGAACTACAAAAATAAGGTTTTTAAGGGCATGCATCTTTCCCATCGCAACATATGTCTGTGAGACCTGGACACTTAACAAAACAGCTGAGAAACACATAAATGCCTTTGAATGTAAAAGCTACAGAAGAGTTCTTCAAATATCGTGGACACAAAAAAGAACAAATATATCTATATTACAAGAGCTTAATACTGAAGAAGGCTGGCTAGTAAAGAGGATTAAAGAGAGAAAACTGAAATATTTTGGACACATTAAACGTCATGATAATCTAGAGAAGACCGTCTTGGAAGGGTACATAAAGGGAAAAAGAAAGAGAGGAAGACCAAGGTGAAGATGGCTGCAAGACATCGTTGAGGATCTGTAAATGGATGCATCAGCGGCAGGCCATCTTGCTCACAACTGAGAGGCCTACGGGAGTGCTGTTTGGGAGGCAAAGTTCCGCAAGGGACATGCAAATGAATGAATGAATGAACGAATATTACTGAGAGTATTTTATAGCTCTGCAGTTCTCACATAATCTCTCATCTCCTTTCTTGTAAAAGGAAATTATCAAACCCTTCTTTCCATTCATCAGGTAGTTTCTCTTCCCTCTATATTTGTTGTATGATCTTCTTCTTCTTCTCTTCTTCTTTGTTCGCTTCTACCACCAAGACCGTCCTGTGATCCTACTGAATTTACTCCCGTGGTCCTCAATAGGTCCCATGGTCCCCGTGTGGTCTCCAAAAGGACCACACATGATCCCCGAGAGGATCACAAGAGGTTCAGAGTATCAAAGGGTTTGAGCCTGTAATCTTGGTGGGTCTCAGAAGTGGGATTGCGTGACACCTTGGTTTTCCTTGCACCAGTTTAATCCAGAGTTGGATTTTCTCACCGGAAAACCTTGACATGTTTTGGATATCAGTATATCCCTGCTGGGTGAGAGGTGGTTGCCCATCTAGCCTAGAGTTGGACTTTCTCACCGGAAAACTCCTGGGTTGAACCGGTTCAGGCACTCCACCACGTATGAGTGTACATGGGATGTGGCTGACCTCTAGAGCAGAGGTGCCGTGATTTGAGCAGTCCTGACCTCAAGACTACTGATTACTTCACTTACTCCTTTCTTTCACCTTTTCCACAGTGCCGCACGGCAACCCATAATCGCAACTTTCTTCACTGGCCGGGAGAAGAATCTCACCAGCAGCGGTAGATGAGCTACCAAACAGGACTCTCATCTACCCGAAACATCTGGTTTTTGCAGTTTCTACTGTCAGTTTAAATAGTTCTGCCAAGAGAAAGCCAGGAGCTGGACTTGACTGTCAGAGGCTATTTGAGACCCACACCACTGGAGTGGAGAGCGTATCCTCCACCCCACCTCCGGCAATAACAGTCCTTAGAACCTGTCATATGATAAAGCCTAATATTTCATGCAGCGCCTTTCCTCCTTCTTTAATCAGTTATGCATAAATTCCATCAGATCCTGCTGCTTTGTTGTTTTTCTCCTGTCCTATAGCTATCATTATTTCTTCCACGTCAGGTTCTTCAATACTGGAGTCACATGTCACTGTTTCTGAATGCAGTAACTCAGTTGTAGAGTTCACACTTGTTCAAAATGTTCTTTCTACCTCTCACATATTTTGGATTTCACTGCTTATCACAGCACCTTTACTGTCCAGCACACCGTGTGTTTGTTGCTGGTATCCTTTCTTTACTGTCTTAATGTCTTTAAAGAATTTTCTTCTTTCTTTCCTCTGGTGGTTTGCCTCTATCTTTTGGAAGATGTTTTTCACATATTCTCGTGTTTGGTTTCCAATAATTTTTGTGCTGCAGTTACATGCATCCGTGTACTCCTGTTCTTTCGTTGTAATCATTCTGGTCATTCAACCAAAACTGTTTTGCCTTCTTCTTCTGGACTACTTCTTCACAAAATATCATCAAAGCATTTATTTTTCTCCATTTTGGATTGCTCTCCCAAATGCTTTCCTGCTGCAGATTTTTTAATTTGCTTAATGCTTTCTCATTTGTCACTAGGAAGTGGTCACCACGGCATTCTGCTCCTCTGTAGCTTCTAACCTGCTGGATACTTTTGTGTGTCTCTGTTGTTAATTAATACGTGGCATATCTGATTGTATGTTTCTTCTGTCACAGGCCTGCCATGTTTGTTTAATATTTTTCCTTCGAAATTTGGTGCTGGGGCAACCCCAGGCTTGTGTCCTCTGGCCATGTCTTAAGCCTCAGGTCCACATGGTTTGGGGGACTCTTGAGGGATTTGTTCTGGAGTCTGGACTCCACTGCCACATGGACACCCGTCTGTGTGAGACATTTTAAGTCGATGTAGGTGGTTCAGTAGTCTGCAGTGGGCTGTCCGTAGGCAATGGTTTGCTGATGTCTCTGTAGCTGGTGTATTGCATCTGGTTCAGTTTTTTTCATTTCAGTTGTTCCTTCCATTCAGATCACACTGGTTACGGGTTACGGTTTGGGGCTCCTATCAGGATCTGGAGAGGACTGCTGGCTTTGCCATGCCGACAGGGATCAGGATCTGATGTGACCAACAACCAGAAGAAGAAGAAGTTTATCTGAAGACTTTTCGCTGAGGCTAAGTTTATTAATCCCTATCTATTTATCATAAGATACTTCATGTAGGCTATATATTTCTGTGGACTTCTCTTCCTACTTTAGTATGAAAGTCACCTAACACTATTAAATGTATAATAATATACTTAAGTAAAATAGTTAACAGAAATGCTGCTAAATAATAAACTTAAGTAAAATAGTTAACAGAAATACTGCTACAATAATAATAATGATACACCAAAGCAAAACAGTTCACAGAGATAGTATTATAATAATACATTTAAGTAAGATAATGGACTGTGATAATGTTATCATAAATACTTAACTTTGACAATGCAGAGAAATGTTATAAAACAATTAAATAATACTGCTACCACATACTGAACCAAAATAACTCAAAGAGATAATGTTATAATAACTAAAATAACTCACAGAGACAGTGTTATCACAATAACAAAGATAACACACCATACAGATATGACACTTTCACAACACAACTATGATAACTCACACAGATAATATTATAATAAACCAAGATAACTCACACAGATAACGCTATCACAATAACTAAGATAACTCACAAAGATATTGTTATCATCTCAAAGCTCCAGTTTGATAAACCAATATCCAGGGAGCTGACAATACCTGGAGAAATAAAATAACAGACACAGTAAAGTCATCACCTTTACTATCATTAGTCCTCAATGAAATATAAGCTTTATGCTACATAACAGATGCCCAATCATTTCTAAGGGGATGCACCTGGTTGTGAAGTGACAGAGCACAGTGTTATATACTTAGAAAAGTGATAGAGCATTGTGTTATATACTTAGAAAAGTGATAGAGCACTGTGTTATATACTTAGAAAAGTGACAGAGCACAGTGTTACATACTTAGAAAAGTGATAGAGCACTGTGTTATATACTTAGAAAAGTGATAGAGCACTGTGTTATATACTTAGAAAAGTGATAGAGCACTGTGTTATATACTAGGATAGGCACTGTGTTTTATACTTAGTAAAGTGATAAAGCACTGTGTTATATACTTAGTAAAGTGACAGAGCAGTGTGTTATATACTTAGTAAAGTGATAAAGCACTGTGTTATATACATAGTAAAGTGATAGAGAACTGTATTATACACTTAGTAAAGTGATAAAGCACTGTGTTATATACTTAGTAAAGTGATACAGCACTGTGTTATATACTAAGTAAAGTGACAGAGCAGTGTGTTATATACTTAGTAAAGTGATAAAGCACTGTGTTATATACTTAGTAAAGTGATAAAGCACTGTGTTATATACTTAGTAAAGTGATAGAGCACTGTATTATATACTTAGTAAAGTGATAGAGCACTGTATTATATACTTAGTAAAGTGATAAAGCACTGTGTTATATACTTAGTAAAGTGACAGAGCAGTGTGTTATGTATTTAGTAAAGTGACAGAGCACAGTGTTATACACTTAGTAAAGTGATACAGCATAGTGTTACGTGCTTAGTAAAGTGATAGAGCACAGTGTTATATACTTTGTAAAGTAACAGAGCACAGTGTTATATACTTAGTAAAGTGACAGAGCATAGTGTTATATATTTAGTAAAGTGATAGAGCACAGTGTTATATACTTAGTAAAGTAACAGAGCACAGTGTTATATACTTAGTAAAGTGACAGAGCACAGTGTTATATACTTAGTAAAGTGATACAGCATAGTGTTATATATTTAGTAAAGTGACAGAGCACAGTGTTATATACTTAGTAAAGTGATACAGCATAGTGTTATATATTTAGTAAAGTGATAGAGCAGTGTTATATACTTTGTAAAGTAACAGAGCACAGTGTTGTATACTTTACAGTGTTGTATTTTTATTTTTTTAAGCTAACCATACAACACTGTACTTTATCACTGTCAACTGTTCTGCTGAATTCTGCAAATGTTATGTACATTCAACTCATTCATCAGATGCCATGTTAGTAAGTGTTGGTGAATATGCTCTTCTTATTTCGTACCATCCCTGGTTCTGATGACCATTTTCCTGCCACCACTTGACCAGAACACTGATCCCCCCCCCCCCCGCCCTCCCCTCACTGTCTTCATCTCTTTGTTTCTTGGTTTCAAGCAGAAAATTATAATCACAAAAACAGTCAGTTCTGAAGAAGGAAAAAAAGAGAGAGAAAGAGAGAGAGAGAGGAACCAATCATACCTGCTGGTGCTACGCGCTTTATGTAAGTTCTCCAGTCAAGTATCACACGCTGGGTCTTGGTTTTGCATTCCAACAACGTCCGAATTAAACCTGTTGCTATAAACTTGAACACCAGGTGGCACATTGTGATCGATAGGGCCAGATTACTGTCCTAACAGTCAAGGAGGAAATGTGTGAATTAGACCCTATCTTAGCAATGGATACCATAAAAGTGGATATTTTACTGTTACTTTTACATAGCCAAACTTTTTGCCTTGACCTTTGATATGGAAATTATGCTAAGTTTCTACCTCCTGCAAACCTGGATTATCAACGGAGACTAAAGAGCCCAAACTAGGCCCTGGGAAAAGAGCATGTGGGGCATACTAAGAATTCATGAAGATGGCCTGCCTCTGTCTGCATGGATGAAAATATGGAACTGAATGTAGACACAGAAGAAAACTATCAGAGATTCTCAAACTATAATCCACAAACTGCTGCTTCTTCATGAGTATCATACGCTGGAAGGATAGTGCAGTTATGGGGGGGGGCCTGGTCATGACCCTATTTTATCTCCAGTGCACCTAGCAACAGCCTGGATAACAGGGGAATAACTGAATGTGACTCGTCCTTACTCCCAGGCAGCTGAGCCAACTTGGACCTGACAGCTGAAGAGGCCACTGTAATCCACTTCCCTAATCTGACATCATAATCCACTTCCCTAATCTGACATCATATTCCACTTCCCTAATCTGACATCATAATCCACTTCCCTAATCTGACATCATAATCCACTTCCCTAATCTGACATCATATTCCACTTCCCTAATTTGACATCATAATCCACTTCCCTAATCTGACATCATAATCCACTTCCCTAATCTGACATCATAATCCACTTCCCTAATCTGACATCAATCCTGTGCATCACAATCACTACAGCATATACAACAAAGACCTCTAGTTCTCAGAGAGATGAATGAAGATTGAAATGAGAGAAAGAAAAAAAAAAAACCACACTCATCATAAATTCTTTGAACTTTTTTTTTTTTCATGAAATGTTCAACCACATTTAGCAGACCCTCAGGAAGGAGCATCAGCTGTGCTTGAATCAACTGAAGAGCCCAGATTTTGCAGTTTCTTGTGAGGAATGCACAGCCTGATGTTCCTACAGTCTCTCAGGACCATAAGAAAAGTCACAAAAAACATGCCGCTTTCTTGTTTCATCTGTCGTGCTGGACACAGGAATAAAACCACTGATCCCCCAAAGGTATCTGGATTTCTGGTGACTGAGGCTGGGTGTAGTAGGCACTCACAACCAGACACAATGGCAACCATGTCAGAACGCAGCAGCAAACCACGTCTCAACTGCTTACTAATGATGACCACCTAGAAATCAAACTGGCAGCTTTTTTTTCTCCACTAACGCATTGAAAAAAAAGGGCAACATTATACAGCTAAAATCTTCAGTCTTTAATAGCAGCATGCTAATAACAAAACAAAGCAAAAAAAAAAAAAAAACCAGCAAAATTTCATAAAGTTGGCCAGGCCTCACTCTGTGAATGGGATTTCTTTCACTGTGAGTTGGTTTGTTTTCTGCCATAGCTCTTCATCACTGACACTATCTGGCCATCTAATCTGAAGGATCTTTCTTAGGCAGGTGTTAACAAAGGTCTGCAGTCTCCTGGTACTTCTGGCTGAAGCTTATCCATACAACAGGACTAGTTTAATACTGGCAAAGGTCTAAGTTTTGCTGTTAGGGATATTTCCTTGGTCAGATGGGATGGTATACAGTTAAAAACTCAGACTTACCTTGAAGAGATGTCTGTTGTAGAATGTGAGTCCGATGGAAAACAAATAATAGAAAAGGACCAAAGCCAGAGTCTTGACAGCTGTTGTTATGAAGTGAAAGGAGCACACAGATGCCTTCACTTTCTCTTCTTGTATCTGTATGGCAGCCTTCACTTCTCTCAGGTCATGATTCTTGGACCATCGCATCATTTTCTTACAGGTAGATCTGTTAACAAACCAAAAAAAAAGGTAAAAAGGGCTATCCTGTTGTGTCATTAAGGCACCTGGAGGAAATGGTGTTAGTGTCCACTAGGGAATATGGTGCTAGTGTCCAACAGGGAATATGGTGTTGGTGCCCACTAGGGGATATGGTGTTAGTGTCCACTAGGGAATATGGTGTTAGTGTCCACTAGGGAATATGGTGTTAGTGTCCACTAGGGAATATGGTATTAGTGTCCACTAGGGGATATGGTATTAGTGTCCACTAGGGGATATGGTATTAGTGTCCACTAGGGAATATGGTGTTAGTGTCCACTAGGGGATATGGTATTAGTGTCCACTAGGGAATATGGTATTAGTGTCCACTAGGGGATATGGTATTAGTGTCCACTAGGGAATATGGTGTTGGTGTCCACTAGGGAATATGGTGTTGGTGCCCACTAGGGGATATGGTATTAGTGTCCACTAGGGAATATGGTATTAGTGTCCACTAGGGGATATGGTATTAGTGTCCACTAGGGAATATGGTGTTAGTGTCCACTAGGGGATATGGTGTTAGTGTCCACTAGGGGATATGGTGTTAGTGTCCACTAGGGGATGACACAGTACAGATAGCTAAGAACTAACAAGACCTGTAAAATCTCTTGGATAAAGTCACCAAAGAAAGTAAACAGCAAGGCCTTACTCTGAACATCAAAAAGACAGAGATTACGATTACATCTAAGAAACAGAATCCACCAAAATGCAGTATAAAATTAAATGGTACCATTCTAAAGCTGGTGCAGAAATTCAAATACCTTGGAGCAGTAATAACTTCAGGTGGGAAATCTTATATCGTATATCCTTTCCGTGCCGTTAAACGTCACACAGGGCTCGCAAACTAGTTCACCAGTTTGTCCTGTTTTTGGCGACCTTTTCAATCTCATCAGGGGATTTTATGCCTATTAGTTTGGCCTCTCTTAACAATTTCCTCTTTGGTCTGCCTCTTTTTCTTCAGCCTCTTCGTTCCACTTGATAGCTTGTTTTGGTATTCTCTGTTTGCTTCTACTCATCACCTGACTCACGTGACTGATACATGCCCATCTCCTTTTCCTGATCACTCATGAGACTGGCTGTTGTTCAGTCATCTGTCTTATCTCTGCATTGTTTTTGAATTTGTTCCACTTGATGCCGAGTATTTTCCTTAGGCATTTGTTTTCAAAAGAGTCTCATTTCTTGTCTATTTCTTTAGTTGTTTTTCCAACTTTCGCATGCATAAATGAGGGTGGATATTACATTTGAATTGAATAGTCTTAGCTTGGTTTTTTTTTTTTTGCTTGTAACTTTTGAGTGCCATATGTTCTCAAGATTCTTGAAGATTGATGCTGCTTTTGCAATTCTAACTTCCTTTCTGGTGTCACCATCCTGGTCTATGTAGCTGCCAAGGTATGCAAATTGGTTTACTTCTTCAACAGCTGTTTCTTCTATGTATATTTTTCCTTCTTGATTAATGGGAAGTTTCATTATTTTTTTCTCCTTGTTAATTTCAAGTTCTATTTTGCTAGCCAGTGAAGACATGGTATCTACTTTTTCATGCATCAAATTCACATTGCCATTGACAAGAGTTATGTCATCAGAAAAATAAATATCTAGTTAGGTCCCATGTACCCAATCAATGCCCATTTTACCTGTGCACCATTTTTTCATTATAAAGTCTATGGCAATTCAAAAAAGGAAGGGAGATAACATACATCCTTGTTTCACGCTTGTTTCAGTCTGGACCCATTTGCTCATTCCTTCTTCTGTGTTGACTGCAGAAACATATCCATTGTAAAGATCTTTAATGATGTTGACAATTTTAGATGATATTTCATACAGTCTTAAAATTCTCCACAATGAATGTCTTTTTAAATTCTATAAATTTCAGGATTAATGGCTTTTGCTTTTCAATGTTCTTCAAGCATTATTCTTAGAGTAAAGATCTGGTCAAGACAGCTTCTCCCTTTTCGAAATCCTGGTTGTTCTTCTCTCATTACAGTATCCACAATAATTACCAGATTGCTGAATGACATCTATAACAGTAACTATGCCCCATCACATGGACCAACTGGCGGTAGGTAGACTCAGAGAGCGAGGTGGGGTAGTAGGTGGCTCTACAACTCCTATAAAGTTCCTCATGTGCTCAGTGAAGGGAATACCAGGCAGGTAAGAGACACCTTAAAACCTCTCGCTCCCGCTGCCTTGCGGGTAGGACAGGGAGTCCAAAGACTAGCAGAGAGTCCATACACAAACCGGCAGAAGGCAACGGGAAACCACTGTTGCAGCTCCCAAGAACAATTATGCTTATTCAGAGTAATAGATCTGTCATAAACGACGTTAATGGATGTTCCTCTAGAACAGTTTCATCTGGTAGGGCAGCTCATGAGACACAGGTGAGTCCAGATCGTCATCAAGCTGCTGGTGGCAAAATTAACAAGTTCAAAATAGCAACATGGAATGTTAGAACTTTATTCCAGGCTGGAAAATTAGAAAATGTAAAGAGGGAAATGTAAAGGATGAAGATCAACATATTAGGAATGAGTGAAGTTAGATGGACAGGTGCAGGGAAGATAAACTCTGATAAACATACAATAATATATTCAGGAAGTGAGAAACATGAAGGAGGAGTAGGAATAATATTTGATGAACAAACAGCAAAGACAACTGTAGGATCATCTTGGACCGAGACCTGCTAGCCCAACTGAAAGGACAACCAATAAACATAAATATTATACAAGTGTATGCTCCAACATCTGAAAGTTATGAAGAAGATGTACAGACATTTTATAATGACATAGAGACAGCCCTAAAACACACAAAGTCTCATGAAGTTACTATAGTCATGGGAGATTTTAATGCCAAAGTTAGTAAAGGAAGAACTTCAGACATCACTGGTGACTATGGACTGGGAGAGAGGAATGACAGAGGTAGTAAATTAATTGAATGGACAAGAATACATAGCATGGTTGTAGGAAACACCTGGTTTAAACAACATACCGAAGATTGGCAACGTGGTGCAGTCCAGACAAAAAGACTTTTAACTAGATAAACTACATATTAATCAACAAATGATTCCACAATTCATTACTCTCAACAAAAACCATGCCAGGAGCCAACTGCATGATCATGACCCACTCTGTGGAAAAATTAGAATAAAGCTAAAGAAAGCATGCAGAAAAGTGAGAAACATCAAACTGACTACAGAACTCCTTAAAAATGACCAAGAACCTCGAGAACAATGCAAAGTTATTATAACAAACAGATACAGTGCAATAGCAAAGATAAATAGTATAAATGAACAATGGACAATGTTAAGAGATTCTATCCACCAAACTGTTAAAGAGATAATACCACTGAAAAAAGAAGCCCTTAAAAATATTATTGTATTATTATAACAAAGAAATACAATGCAATAGCAAAGATTACCAAAAATAGCACTAAGATGGACACCACAGGGGAACAGAAGTAAGGGTAGACCAAAAGAGACATGGAGAAGAACAACAGAAAGGATGTTGAGCAATAGAGGGCTCACCTGGTCAAGAGCAGAAAAAAGTCGAAGGACAGGCATTTGTGGAAAACCCTTGCGGAAGCCCCATGTGCCCTGGGCACTTAAGGTTCAGAGAGAGAGAGAGAGAATAGCAAAGATTATAGATGAACACTGGGCAATGTTAAGATATTCTATCCACCAAACTGTTAAGGAGATAATACCACCGAAAAAAGAAGCCCCTAAAAATAAATGGATGATAGACGACATCTTAGGACTGATGGACAAGAGGAGGAGGAGTAAAAATAACCAAGAAAAATATAGCAAGATAAATAAAGAAATAAGACACAAAAGCAAAGAAGCAAAGGAAATGTGGTTAAATGAACAGTGCAGACAAATAGAGGATTCTCATAATAAAGACAGCAAAAACATGCACAAACAAATTAGTGAACTCACAGGCAGGAAAACAAAATATACCACAGGATGCCTGAAATCAAAAGAAGATAAAATGTTAATGGGAAAAGAAGACATTGTGGACAAGTGGACACAGTACATCGGTGAGCTATATGGAGGAGGAATTAACACTAGATACTGAAAACTGTGATGGACCACCAATACTTGAAGATGAAATCATAGATGCCATCAAATACATGAAGAAAGGAAAAACGACTGAGCCTGATAATATAACAACAGAAGAAATAGAGGCGCTAGAGGAGATAGGAATAAAAATAATAACCAAGTTACTGAATGACATTTACAACAGTGGTTTATGTCCAGTGACTTGTTTAAATCCACGTTTAAAGCATTACCAAAGAAACCAGGTGCAAAGGAATGTGATGACCACTGGACTATCAGCCTCTCATGTCACATAACGAAGCTATTTTTGAGAATCATTATGAGAAGAACAAGGAAAAGGATAAAAATGGAATTAGCAGATGAACAGTTTGGATTTGTTGAAGGAAAGGGAACACACAATGCCATTTATGCTTTACGAGCACTAACAGAAAGAGCTTTAGAAGTACAGAAAGATCTCTGCTTATGCTTCATTGATTATACCAAGGCATTCAACAAGGTGAAACATAATGAAATTATTAAAATGCTTGAAGATATCAGTATAGATGGCAAAGACCTGAGGATTGTAAAACATCTATACTGGCACCAAGAAGCAGCAATTCGAGTTGAAAATAGAACTGGAAAATATCAACCTATAAAACAAGGATGTGTACTATCTCCAGACCTTTTTTCTCTGACCAGTGAGAATATTCTAAGAACGATCATCACAGAACCAGGCATAAAAATTGGAGGATACAATAATAACAACCTTTGGTATGCTGACGACACAGTACTGATAGCTGAGAACCAACAAGACTTGCAAAATCTCTTGGATAAAGTCGCCAAAGAAAGTGAACAGAAAGGCCTTACTTTGAACATCAAAAAGACAGAGACTATGGTTATATCTAAGAAACAGAATCCACCAGCATGCAGTATTAAATTAAACGGAGCTATTCTAAAGCAAGTGCAGAAATTCAAATACCCTGAAGCAGTAATAACTTTAGATGGGAAATGCAGAACAGAAAAGGCCAAGCAAAGACTGCATTTCAGAGAATGAGAAACATATTAGCCAACACATCCTTATCAATGAATGTTAGAAACCGAGCCCTAAAATGCTATATTGAACCTATCTTGTTATATGGAAGTGAATCATGGACAATAGGCAGGTCTGCACAAAAATCATTGGAAGCAGCAGAAATGTGGTTTATTGGAAGAATGTTGCAAATTCCCTGGACAGCAAAAAATAACTAATGAAGAATGTATGAGAAGAGCTGGAGAGACAAAAAATCTTGTCAAAAAGATAAGAGAGAGACAATGTACTTTCATAGGACATGCAATGAGAAGAGGAGGCATTGAAAATATTATAACAACAGGAAAAATAGAAGGAAGAAGATCAAGAGGAAGACCAATAAAAATGATACTGGACAGTCTGATGGGATGGTGTGAGAGGAGATCACCAACTGAGCTGATGGCCTGCATGAAGGATCGTGTACTCTGGAGAAGCATAATAGCCAACGCCAGTCAGCACAGCATATGATGATGATGCCCCATCAGACCTTTTGCAATCAGTTTTTATTGCCCTACCAAAGAAACAAGGTGCAGATGAATGTGAAGACCATCGAACCATTAGTCTTATAAGCCATGTTACTAAAATCCTGCTTCATACTGTCATGAGAAGAGTCAGGGGCAAAACAGAACCAGAAATCGCTGAAGAACAGTGTGGCTTCATCAAAGGAAAAGGCACAAGTAATGTTATATATATTGAGAACACTGATGGAAAGATCAATAGAAGTAAAGACGGACCTATACTTATGCTTCATAGACTATTGTAAAGCATTCAATAAAGTGAAACACACAGAAATTATAAGAATGCTGGAAGACACCAACATAGATGGGAAAGATCTGAAACTTATCAAAAACATATACTGGCAGCAATCAGCAGCAGTGAAGGTTGAGAACCAAATAGGAGCATTCCAAGACATAAAATTGGGAGTGTGACAAGGATGTGTTCTATCTCCTGACCTCTTCTCCTTGTACAGCGAAAACATGAGAAATATAGAGACCTTGCCAGGAATATCAATTGGTGGGTACAACCTTAACAACTTAAGATATGCAGATGACACAGTTCTGATTGCTAAAAGTGAAGGGGAGCTACAGGCTCTTCTGGACACTGTGGTTCATGAAAGTAACAGTAAAGGTCTCAGCCTGAATAAAAAGAAGACTGAAGTGATGGTCATCTCAAAGAAAAGAATACTACCAAAATGTGGCATTACCATCGATAGCACAGAACTGAAGCAAGTTGATAGATTCAAGTACTTAGGAACAATTATAACAGCTGATGGGAAATGTCGCAACGAAATAAAAAGCAGACGTGCTCAGGCCAAGTCAGCATTCCAGAAAATGAGAAACATCTTGTGAAACAGATCCATATCAATGGAAACAAGATTCCAAGTACTTAAATGTTATATTGAGCCAATTTTGTTTTATGGATGTGAAGCATGGTCTATGAATAAAAGAGTACAGCAAGAAATGGAGGCCATGGAAATGTGGTTCATAAGAAGGATGTTGAAGGTACCATGGACAGCTTAGAAAACCAACGAAGAAGTCTTAAGAGAGACTGAAATTAAAAGGCAAATTACAGCAAAGATCAGAGGCAGACAAGCGAGATCTGTAGGACATTTTCTGAGAAGAGGAAAATTGGAACACAATGTGGCAACTGGAAAAATTGAGGGAAGAAGAGACAGAAGAAGACAGAGAGAGAAGTTACTGAATGGACTGTCAGTGTAGCTAGGAAGAAGGTCACCAGCGGATCTCATAATCAAGCCTAAAGACAAGGAATTGTGGAGAGAAATGATTGCCTACGAGACACGGCACAGCACTCTCTGTGTGCTATATTTCAGAACATGAAAATCATTTGGTTTTTCCTCCACTCTCATATCTGTTGTGATGAATAATACCCGGTTAATTATACATTTCATTCATTTGCACGTCCCTTGCAGAACCTTGCCTCCCTAACAAATTACATTAATTATATTACATTGGTTAATTATCTTCTTCTTATATCTTATATCCTTCCTGTGGCATTAAACGTCACATAGGACTCTGCAAAATAGTTTGCCAATTTTTCCTGTCTTTGGTGCTTCAGCGAGTCTTTCAACCTCATCAAGGGATTTTATGCCTGTTAATTTGGCCTCTCTTAACAATGTCCAATTCAGAGTTTCACGTGGTCTGCCTTTTTCTTTGGCCTGTTGTGTTCCACTTGATAGCTTGTTTTGGGATTCTCTAATCAATTCTTCTCATCACGCTACCAACATACGTCCATGTCCTTTTCCTGATCACCCATGAGACTGGTTGTTGTTCAGTCATCTGCCTTATCTCTGCATTGTTTTTGAATTCGTTCCACTTGATGCCGAGTATTTCCCTTAGGCATTTGTTTTCAAAAGAGTCTAATTTCTTGTGTATTTCTTTAATTGTTTTCCAGCTTTCACATGCATAAATGAGGGTGGATATTACATTTGAATTGAATAGTCTTAACTTGGTTTTTGTGCTTATAACTTTTGAATTCCATATGTTCTCAAGATTTTTGAAGACTGATGCTGCTTTTGCAATTCTTATCCTAACTTCCTTTCTAGTGTCACCATCCTGGTCTATGTAGCTGCCAAGGTATGCAAATTGATTGACTTCTTCAATATCTGTCCCTTCTATGTGTATTTTTCCATTTTGATAAAGGGGAATTTTCCATTATTTTTGTTTTGTCCTTTTAATTATACAGGCTGCAAAAAACATGCAACAGCGATCTAGCCAGCTGTGCAACTAAAACTAAACGCATAAAATAAGGTAATGTTTCACAAATGCTTAATATAAAAAAACTGCTTCACATACTACCGCTAAGATGGCCTTCCGAGACAGGGCTAACAATAAACTGTAAGAAAATGTCTTGTCAGTGGAAGTAACTTACTGTTCGAAGCGTATGCTTCAGATTCTGCCTGTAATGCACAAATATTCATCAACTTATATTTCAGCTATTCCTTTACTCTCCTCCATGCCGCGACAAGCTTAGATGGTGATTTGTTACTTCTAGACCCCCTTTTTTTTTTTGTTTGACGTGGAGAAACTCGGATGTTGTCTTGTTTTCGTTATCAAACGCGGCTGCAGAAGTGGCCGCTTGAGCACTTAACAAGTCGGACGTGTGGTTAATTCAGCAGCAGCTATCATGGCAGCGTGCAACAGCTGGGGCATAGCACAGCATAAAGGGTGCGACAATTGTGTGTGTGTGTATGGGGGGTGCATCTGGCACCAAAGGCATTACTGGTGAAGATATCATCTTGATCACTTCCCCTCCGGAATGTATTAACTAGAAGAAAAAAAAAGTAGGAACAGCTTTATTATTTTATAACGAGTACACAGTTGTGATGTTTCTAAGTGAGGCATTAACCATACAAAAACACGCAGGATGAAGAAATAGAGAGATGAGATAAAATATAAATTCACATGAATGCTATGTTTTAAAAAATCAAATAAAATGAATGGAGCACTCAGATGTAACTTATAAGAAGCTGTGGCTTGTCCGACACTGTGTCAGAAATGCGCGTGGTGTAGTGTAGAGAGTATTTAGACGGAGACCTAAGATGTGTGATAGGTGGGTCGTAACTGAGGGTGATGGGAGAAAGAGTGATATAATGGTAATCTAGCATGGAGAATGTCTTCTTCTTCTTCTTCTTCGTTCGCACTGTCTGTCTATATCTGCAGTCCTGTCTCTTGGATAAATTTCACTGTTTTTTGTAATTCATGTATGGAACCATAGAGCTTATCTTCTTTAGTGGTTTCACTGGGCCAGTAATTATTTCTCAGTGACTCGTAGTTGATGCAGTTCTGGAGGATATGTTCCACAGTTTGGGGCACCTGGGCACATGTACACAGATTAGTAGTACCAACCTTAAACTTTGTATACATATGACTTCGGAGTCGGCTGTGTCCTGTTCGGAGACGGAAGATGGTGACTTGTTCCTTTCTGTTTAGCATGTGATAGTCATCATGTGGTGGTGTTTGTGGCTTCCTGTAGGTTTTTATCATGCTTTTCTTCTGATTATAAGTGATTGGTATGTCTGGTTGCTCCATTTCAGTGCCCTCTTTGGCCAGTTGGTCAGCTTTCTCATTGCCTGGTATCCCACAGTGGGAGGGAATCCATTGCAAAGTGACTCCATGTTGTAAGCCAATTTTTGACAAGGCATCCTTAAGGTCTGGTAGTTTGTTGCACTGAAGAGCCTCCAGTACTGATCTTGCATCTGTGAGAATTACTACAGGACATATCAATTCTGGAGTCTGATAGTTTTTCAACTGCAGCAATAATTGCCCTAACTTCTGCATCAAAGTTGTTGCAGTATTTACCAGTGGGTATGGAAATCTTGTCAATGGTGTTGTTTGGATATTCAATATATGCTCCTGCCCCTCCATTCTTTATGGCATTATGTGCAGATCCATCTGTATACACACGTATCCAGGTGTCACATGGATATTTGTCATCTAGAACACTAAGTGTGGCTGTTGATCTTACAAGACTGCTCTGCATCTCACCATTCTGCACACCTTTCACTTCAGTCTGAATAGTTATTTGTGTATAATCTGCTTCTTTCCATGGTGTATGCTCTGGTACAGATGATAATGGAGCGACTACAGTTGGAAGGTCAGGTATCAGCTTACGCATACGCTTGGCCTGATGAATGAAGCTGCTTCTTTTAAGCCGTCCTAATGCCAAGTTATTGAATCTCTCCTTCAGGGGATGGCTTACAGAGCTAAGGAATTTTTCTCCCATGGTCATGACCTTTGTGTCTCTACGTTCCTTTAGCGCTTGAACACCAACTATTTTCTGCATTTCTACTATTGGTGTGGACCTCATGGCACCTGTGATAATCCGTAGTGACTGATTTTGAACCTTGTCTAGATTATGCAGTGTAGTGTTTGATGCTGTGCACCAAGATGTTGAGCCATATTCTAAATGTGGTAGAATACTTTGCTGATATACATTCTTGAGGATTCTTTCACTAGCTCCCCATGTGGTTCCACTCAATTTTCTTAATATGGCTAGTTTTCTTATGGCTTTTGCTTCTGCACTGTTGATGTGTTGCTTCCACGTCAGTTTTGAGTCAAGAGTCACTCCTAAGTAAGTGGGTTGGTTGTCCATCCTTAAGGGTATTTCATTTACAAAGATCTTACCTGCTTTCTGTTTAGATGAGAGGGTGAACAGAGTGGTACTTGATTTCTCTGTGTTGATACTTACACACCATTTGTTTGTCCATGATGTCAAGATGTCTGCTGCTCTTTGGAGTCTCTGTGTAGCAACTGTCGCATATTCATCTGTACACCACATGACCAGATCATCTGCATACAGTGCCGCTTTGATTCCATAGGGAAGTTCCTTGACCAGGTCATTAATGAATACAAGGAATAGTGTAGGCGAAAGGACTCCTCCTTGTGGTACACCGTGTCGCAGAAGTACTTTCTGGCTGTTGTGTCCATCCATTACTACTCTAGCTCTTCTATTGTGTAAATAGGACTTTATCCAGTTGTACAGTCTTCCATTCACATTGCAGTTTCTTAGTTTCCACAGCAGACCTTTTTTCCATACTTTATCAAAGGCTTTCTTCAGGTCTATCCACGCTGCTAATACAAGGTTTTTCTCTTGGAATGCATCCTCAATCTCTTGAGAGAGATAGGTCACTTGATCTTCCATACTGTAGTACTGCCTAAATCCTGCTTGTTGTGGAACGAGAAGGTTTTCACTTTCTAGGTACCATTTTAGCCTCAGGTCAATGATGCGTTCCATCGTTTTGCATAGGCAGCTAGTGAGACTGATTGGCCTGTAGCTGGAGGCAGTATCACTGTTTTTCCCTGGTTTTAGCAGTGGTACCATGCTTGCTTCCTTCCAGATTTGAGGTAACTTACCTGTGCTCCAGCATATATTGAAAATATCCAACAGCTTTCCCATTGCTGCCATTCCCAGGTTCTTGATCATTTCATTGGACACTCCATCTGGTCCTGGTGATTTCCTTGGTTTCAATTTACTAACTGCTAGGTCTAACTCACTGCGTGTGATTGGTGCATCCATGACCTCCACTTTTCTGACTTGTTCCTCCTCTTTCTGTGGCTCGATGCGCACTGTACGCTCCTTCTCTGGATGGATATCAATGTTGCAGTCCTGTGCAAAAATGCGAGCAAAGTGATCTGCTACTTGCTTACCTGTAAGAGTTTTCCCATCCTCTATTAGTGTAACCTTTGTACTTCTTCCAGTACTCTCATCATTTAACTGTTTGATTAGTTTCCACAGTTTCCTTCCATCCTTTTCAAAGTTTAGGGACTCTGTTTTCTCTCTCCAACTTTCCCGTCTGGCTTGCAGCTTTGCTCTCTGAAATTTGGCCTTAGAATGTTGGTAATTATTGTGGTGTTCTTGGCATGGTCTATTTTCTGCTTGCTTTCGAGCTGCTTCCACGTCATCATGGAGTTTTCCCAGCTCACTAGACCAGTATGGTTTATAGTCCCTGCGAGCTCCTCTGGGAATGGTTTCACGAGCGGCCTGAAGGATACAAGCATTGAATTCCTTCACTATGCTGTTAATATCCTTACCTTCTATGGACAGCTGTCCCACCAGGGTACCTGTACGATGTCTGTACATTGTCCAGTTTGCTTTTTTATAGTTCCATCTGGGGAGAGGGTTACTGGTGTTAAGGAGTTCATTTTCTATTGTCAGGAAGACTGGTCGATGGTCGCTACCTCCAAGTTGTTTTCCAACTTCACGTGTAATGTTCCACTTCAGATCTTCAGAGTGGAATGCCAGATCTGGTGTTGATTTTGTATGCCATGCCCTTGAGTAAAATGTTGGGGCATCCATTGGCTGGTTGATCAGGAGAAGTCCATTATCATCCTGCCAGCTCTCAACTTCCTCTCCTCTCTTGTCTATGTGGTCATAGCCCCAGCTCTGGGAATGACTGTTAAAATCACCACAGACCATCAGTCTCTCTTTGTGTGGGATTGTTCCTAAAGCAAGTGGGCGGTCATTAGGACAGTAATAGTTAAGGAGGTGGAAATCTGTATTACTACTTTTTAGATGGATCATCTGGTATTCGGCTCCTTCCATGTACATCCCACCTGACATGCGCTGATGTTATTCTTAACAAGTGTGAGTACTCCTCCTTTTCTTCTGTCCTGTCGGTCTGATCTAAAGCACTGGTAGCCTCTGATTTTAAAGGCGGCATCTTTGGTTAGGTGTGTCTCCTGTATGCAGCATATACTTACCTGCTCTGCAAAAAGTATGTTCTCTAGTTCAACCTTTTTGCTATAGCCATCTCTAACACTGCTGACACCCTCAGCATTCCACTGCATTATTTTAAGTTCTTGCTTTTTGGCTATTTTCTTCTGTTGTATTTTTGGCCAGTAGCTCTACTCTCATGTCTCCTGACTCCACAAGACGAACTGAGAGGACCTCCAGTAGCATTGGGTGGACCCTTTCGAGGCAGGGGGCCCGGCACTGCACCTGCCTGGTTAGTCTTCACAGGGCGAGCACCATGTTTGAAAACTGCAGATAGAGACATTTCATTAGCGATAATGCGTGTTACCCTGATTTTTGCGATGCGCCTTTTGGCTGGGTAACTCCGACTTCAGCACCTTTCCTTGCTAGGGCAGACTGTGGTCTTGCTCGGACTGCCATGAAGACAGTGTGGCTGGCCTGGCCAAAACTTTGTTTTCCAGCCTCTGATGGCTGTACTTAAGCGCCTTCTCCATGTCAGATGGTTTGAGACAGTTCCACAAAGACACTCTGACTTTGAGATGAGGAATCTGATGAGTGCTTCAACGATATCCATTCCCCGCCACCCATAGTCTACTGGCTCTGTTTTGTTTACATCATTCTGATAGCCATTGTTGTAAAGACCCATAGGCTTGTCACGTCCTGGATTCATTGGTTTCACACCAGACTTCCCTCATCCCCGCCAGAGATCTCCATGTCCCCATCTGTCCACCAACCTGACATTACATTTTACAAAAATAACATTTACAATTAGTGTTGATTGCTACAAGTTTCTGGGCTACAGAGGTAGGTCAGAGTTTTTAAGCAAACAGATCTATGTTCCCTGTCTCACAAACACTATGTTAAGATAAGTGTGCTCTTAACACAGTTGTTCCCAGGGGAATGGAGAATGTGAAATATATGATAATAGTTGGGGTAGAGGGGGTGTCCTTAAAAAATCTTGAGAATATATGGAATTCAAAAGTTATAAGCACAAAAACAAAAGTTAAGATTATTCAATTCAAATATGATATCCACTCTCATTTATGCATGTGAAAGCTGGAAATCAACTAAAGAAAGAGACAAGAAATTAGACTCTTTTGAAAACAAATGCCTCGGGAAAATACTCTGTATAAAGCGGAATGAATTTAGGAACACCACACAGATGATCAAACAACAATCTGTCTCATGGGTGTTCAGAAAAAGAAGATGGACACATGCAGGCCATATGATGAGAAGAAACAGTCAGAGAATACTACAACAAGCTATCAAGTGGAGCACAACAGGCCGAAACAAAAAAGAGGTCGATCACATGAAACTGTAAAGATGACATTGTTAGAGAAGCCAGTCTAGTGGGCATAACATTCTTGATGATGTTGAAAAACTCGCCAAAAACAAGAAAACTTCGCAAACAACTATACAAGCCCTATGTGACGTTTAACGGCACGGTAAGGATGCGAGATGTCAGAGATAAAAGGGATGGCGGCTGCAGTAAAACTAGTTCAAATAATAAAGGTAAATAGATGTTATGGTGCAGTTTTACAAAGAGGCAGAGAGAGTAAGTAAAATGAGAAGGCAAAAATGTTTAGCCACAGGGGTCCAAGCCCTCTTAGAAATGTCGTTAAGATTTTGGCAAAAACGATCTCCTAAGCATAAACCAATCTCCCCTATATACTTCATAACACAACTTTTGCACATACTATCATAAATAACATTACGTGAAGTGCAGGTGAAACCATCCTGAACTGATAACATGGACTTAGGGATGGAGATCTGGCTAGCCTCGACAACAAATGGGCAAGTGTGTTGCATTTACGGTGTCTGAAACATCTGGTACCATAAAAAGTGTCATCTGTCTTAAGGCGACTTTGAACTAAAAGTGTCCCGTCTGTAGGCCACCAAAGGGAGTTCCCTAAAGAGTTCACGTGCATCAGGCTCGGTCTGAAGGAGATGGAGAAACAGTACGTATACTGTATAGGGTTTTGTCCTATTCACGTTTCACATTTTCTCACTGCAGGTGTTTATGTTCTTCGTTTATTATCTCTCCACTTCCCCTTGGCCCTGCCCCTGACGCCTTCTTCTCCAGCGGTTATCATGTTTCTACTGCCCCTCCCCCTTCCCCCCGCTGTCTCTCTCCCTCTCTCCTCCTCTTCTTTATGATTGGCTCTATCGGCTTATCCTTCGTGTGGCCTCGGGTGGTCTCTATAGCTCGTCTAGTGGACACGCATTTCTGTGTTCCCTACTTTTGGAGGATGCCACATTAAGATAAGTTTTTCGTTTAGCTTTTTGGTCTTGTTTGTGTATGTAATCCCCCATAAAGGCTCACACCGAAATATCGGATGTTATATGTTTTTTCATTTATATATTCTCATTTCACTCTCATACGTTCTATTCGTCTTGTTCTCACTTTATTCACTCCCTTTGCCACCTTGTAAAACCGCACCATACACCTCTATCTACCTTTATTACATACTCATGAGAAAGCCTCGTTAAGCGAAATATAGAACGAATGCGCCTGTTTCCGTTACTTTCGCACCGGAAGTTACTCGTAGGTTTGGTACAGCATGGCGGATCCCACAGTAAACAAGTGTAAGAACGATCAGGTTCAGCGGACTTCAGACAACATTTTGAATCAGTTTCTGAAATGTGATGTACGTCATCATATATATTCATACTTTAACTTATTTAGGTCGCTTTTTCCGTGGAAAAAGTTCACACACGGCCTTGTTGCATATGCAGGTTTGATAACAAAATTTTGTGGAAATTTTAGCAGCCAATAATGTAACGAAAGGAGATCGTGCTACTGTGGCTTACTTTTTGCTATATAGAATATACCTAACAGCGGGTTCATTCACGTTGTAGCAAGTCGATCCTTGTATCACGGCGTCACAGCAGCCTGTGTCCACGAGACGAGCGTTGCGAAGAAGGGAATGGTCTTGTTCATATGTGCTCTCTGACAGATCATGGTATCATTTTATGTGCAGTCATCTTAGCACTGCAGCAAAACAGCTAAATGTGATATAAGGTTTGAAAAAGGCCACATGTGGTATAAACCTGGGAAAATGTTACATATGGTATAAACTTTATTACATGCTCAGTCAGTCAGTCATTTGCATGTCCCTTGCGGAACTTTGCCTCCCTAACAGCTCTCCTGTAGGCCTCAGGTGTAAACAAGATGCCCTGCTGCTGATGTATCCATTTGTAGATTATCAATGATGTCTTGCAGCCATCTTCGACTTAATCCTCCTCTCTTTCTTTTTCCTATTATAGTTCCTTCCAAGATGGTCTTCTCTAAATTCTCATGTTTAATGTGCCCAGAATATTTAAATGTTCTCTCTTTAATCCTCTTTACTAGCCAGCCTTCTTCAATATTAAATTCTTGTAGTATTGATATATTTGTTATTTTTTGTATCCATGATATTTGAAGAACTCTTCTATAGCATTTACATTCAAAGGCATTTATGTGTTTCTCAGCTGTTTTGTTAAGTGTCCAGGTCTCACAGGCATATGTTGCAATGGGAAAGATGCATGCCCTTAAAAATCTTATTTTTGTAGTTCTGTCTGTTCTTCTAAGCAGCTTCTATAGTTGTTTTACTTTTTGAAGAGTGATAGATGTCCTCCTATTAATTTCCCTCATTGTATCTCCATTATTAGTTAGTAATGATCCAAGATATTCAAAACTTTCCACCTCTTCCAATTTTTCCTCATTGATATATATTTCAGCTGCCTTGTGTGTTTTGTCAGTTGTCATCAATTTAGTTTTCTTTGCATTAAGAGAAAGGTTTTGTTCTTCACTGTTTTTATAGACTGACATAATTAGTTTTTCCATTCCTTTTTTGTGTTGTGGACAGTAATACTGTGTCATCAGCATATCTAATCTCTGGTATTTCATAACCTCCAGTTGTTATGGCATACTATTCTTTGTCTACATATGTGTTACATGCTACATGTGGTAAAATCATTGTTAGAGGTTACATGTGGTATAAACATTGTTAGAGGTTATATGTGGTATAAATCTTGTTAGATGCTACATGTGGTATAAACCATTGTTAGAGGTTACATGTGGTATAAACATTGTTAGAGGTTATATGTGGTGTAAAAATTTGTAAGAAATTACATATGCTATAAACTTTTTAAAGAAGCTACATGTAACATCAATTTTGTAAGAGGCTACATGTAATGTAAACTTTGTAAGAGGCTACATGTGGTATAAACTTTGTTAGAAACTGAATGTGGCATAAAATGTGTATATGTGGTATAAACTTTGTAAAAACCTACATTTGGAATAAAATGTTTAAGAATCTACAAATAGTATAAACTTTGTAAATTACATGTGGTATAAACTTTGTAAAATTTATATGTGGTACAAACAGTGAAAAATTCTGCATGTGTTACAAACTTTGTAAAAATCTACATGTGGTATAAAATGTATAAAAATATATAAACTTTGTAAAAATCTATATGTGGTATAAAAATCTACATGTGGTGAAAAGATTGGAAAAATCTACATATGGTATAAAATGTATACAAATCTGCATGTGGTATAAACTTTGTAAAATTCTACATGTGGTATAAACTGTAAAAATCTATGTGTGATATAAACTGTATAATAATCTACATATGGTGGAAACTTTGTAAAAATCTACATGTGATATAAACTTTGTAAAAATCTACATGTGGTATAAACTTTACAAGAATCTACATGAGATATACACTTTGTAAAAATCTACATGTAATATAAACTTTGTAAAAATCTACATGTGGTATAAACTTTGTAAAAATCTAAATATGGTATAAACATTGTAAGAATCTGCATGAGGTACAAATGCAGGAATCTACATATGGTATAAACTTTGTAAGAGTATTGACTTTAGAAGTTGTATTTCTTCTGTATCCCAGCAATACGAGAGTTGTATGATGTGCAATGGATTTTATGGGAAAAACTTTGGCTTACCTGTATGCAGCACCTGTCACCTGTTTCTGTTTTCTGTTGATCTCAAAGAGGATGGAGAGGATGGGGACAACCGTGTTTACAATGAGGTAACTTTATTTACAATGAGGTAACTTTATTTTGCATAAAATTTTACAAAGCTATGAAACCTCATAGAAAGGACATTCTAGGGAATCTGAGATGGGAGAATGTGATATAGTGGAACATCACATTCTTGCAATTTTCTTATCTCTGATATCAAAGATAAACACAGGTGTAGTGCAGCCATGTAGTGATCTAATTTTCAAGGGAAGAGAGTACATTGTATGCTGACTCTGTCGCAGTCCAGTGAACTGGGATGTAAAATTGACTGCCTAACGCATGTGTTAGAAAAACCGCCTCTGAAAATGGAGAATATGTGCATGCAAGGCAAGGCACACCCAGTTAGTCACAGTATTATGGAAACATCCCCATTTTCCACTGCCGGTGAATGTGGCAAAAGAAAACAATTGAAAATACTTTTTATATAAATGTAGATATCATCTTGAAATTGTGGAAATCACCATGTCATGCTGGAATTGTGAATCATGAATGTAGGAATTGGCACCATCACACAAACAGGAATGCTGGAAAACATACTATTTATAAAACACCATAACAAGATTCTGGGATTTGCAGATAACTAACTTACTGTATGAAGAGCTGCTTCTAAATCAAGTACTAATTTGATACAAGTGACTGCTGATTGGTTAACTGTTTCTAAATGTACTAGTGATGTGGTACAGATGACATAATACTGTGTAAGGAGCTGTATCTGAAGCTGTGTGTTACAGATCATAGTGTGTGACAAGCTGTGCTTGAATCTGTTACAGATCTGGTAGAAATGATTTACATTTTCTAAAATTATTACTGAGTTGATACCATGACCTGATAGTCATTGAAAAATTCAAGGGGTAAAGAAGGAGAAAGAGGCTAAAAGAAAAAAATAATATTGGAATAAGCTGCCTATATGGCACAGTTAAAAAGAAGGCATCCAAAATGGAAATACCAGAGAATGAATGGAATAGTGAAACATGATGTAATGAATGAAAGACTCAGTCAGTCAGTCATTTGCATGTCCCTTGCGAAACTTTGCCTCCCTAATAGCACTCCTGGAGGCCTCTTGAGTGAAAGATTATGGTTGATTAACGTCCATGAAAAGATGTTTCAAAATCTGTTACAGAGTTGATGTGTGTTAATTTGTTATGATACCCAACAGCAGATGAGTTCTTATGGTTTTCTGCTGATCTTTATTTGAAACACCTTGTCAAAAATTGGCTTACAACATGGAGTCACTTTGCAGTGGATTCCCTCCCACTGTGGGATACCAGGCAATGAGAAAGCTGACCATCTGGCCAAAGAGGCCACTGAAAAGGAACAACCAGACATACCAATCACCTATAATCAGAAGAAAAGCATGATAAAAACCTACAGGGAGCCACAAACACCACCACATGATGACTATCACATGCTAAACAGAAAGGAACAAGTTACCATCTTCTGTCTCTGAACAGGACACAGCCGACTCCGAAGTCATATGTATACAAAGTTTAAGGTTGGTACTACTAATCTATGTACATGTGCCCAGGTGCCCCAAACTGTGGAACATATCCTCCAGAACTGCACCAGCTATGAGACACTGAGAAATAATTACTGGCCCAGTGAAACCACTAAAGAAGATAAGCTCTACAGTTCTATACATGAATTACAAAAACAGTGAAATTTATCCAAGAGACAGGACTGCAGATATAGACAGACAATGCGAATGAAGAAGAAGAAGAATTTGAAACACAAGCTTTCAACCACACTTTGCAGTGACTTGTATTTTGTAGTGTCAAAACACATCCTTCAAACCTGTGCATGCTAGAGACCTAATAGTCCAGATCTGGCACTATGGAAAAGCTATGGATGAAAAACTATGGGGAATGTATGAAGAACTTCTGCTGCTAATGATGAGATTCTTAGCAGCAGCCAATCACCTTCTCTGGATGACTGAGTGTATGAAATTGAATGCAGAAGAGAATAAGAATCGTGTCTTGCCAAATTGCATTTATTCTTTCAGATTTTTTCATTTTTCCAGAAAGTTGACTCTGATGATTCAGGAACAGAGGAGCCAGGGGTCGAGGCAGACTTCTATGCCAGTCGAGATATCCAAGACCAAGAGGTACTTTAGAAAGAGAATTGTTTAGGTTGTGAAATTTTTTTTTTTCCACATCACAGAGTTTTCATTGGCGTGGTCCTGTGTTGGAAAGACCAGACACTCCCCTTGTCACAAGTAGCATTACTTCCTGCCATGCTGGTAGCAGTGAACTTAACCTTTTGCTCTTGCAGTTCATAAAAATGTCTTTTTTTTTTTTTTAATGTGTACATAACCCTACCCCCCCCCCCCCTCCAAAATGCAGTTATTTTAAAAGTTTTTTTTTTAATTTTAAATTTTAAAAATTCAGTAAATTAGGTTATTTATTGTAGTCCATAAATGTTTTAAGTGTTTATTGATGTACCTTGCACTTTAATATGATCAACCTATATTATAACTCCAAATTAACAGGCATAAAATCCTTTGATGAGGTTGAAAGACTCGCCGAAGACAGGAAAAATTGGCGAACTACTCTGCGAGCCCTATGTGACGTTTAACGGCACGGGAAGGATATAAGATATAAGATATTATAACTGCATAAACAAACCTATAAAACTTAATGAAGGAGAACTTGTCCAAGTATGTGGATTGATAGAAGAAGACCAGTTCCCAGGCCTCCTTGCTCACCTAATCTCTCTCCTTTGAACTTTTTCTTCACCCTTTCACTACTAAGGATGTGTTTAGATGTTCTGCCATATCACTGCTAAAGGCATCTTACCATGTTCCAGGATATCTGTCCTTCAGGTGCTAACAGTGTTTTGTATCTTACTTATCGCTCAGTAAACTAATGTAGTCATTCATCAGTGGAGCTGTTTTATTTCAGTAGCTATTTTTAGTTATGTGTGGCCTCATTTCAGCAATCAGAGATGTCAGCTAGTGCCAATGTTATTTTTGCTTCATGAGACAGAAGGGGTTATTGGTACCATGCATATGTTTGTTGCTTTCCAGCATTTTATATTATGCTACACTTTAGTGTTTCCTGGTCATGTTGCATTTAGTATATTGTAAAATATTTTTTATACCGAGGCCTGAAAAGAAGATCATATGGACTCTCATGGAATTCGACAGCATCCAAGGTAATCTGAGCACTTGCGCCTAGACATAAACATTGACTGAACTGCAAGAGTGAAAAAAAAAAAAAAAGCTGAAAAATAAATGAATGCTGGTCGAAAGATTCTTTGCTCCAGTCACCTGTGTTTAGTTGAATTATGTTCTCAGGTCAACCGTTTATTACTTTGGAGAGTGTTGCATTTCTCTGACAGTGGCCCTGATTTCTGTGGCAGTCAGCGTTTCAGAGGCATTTCTTATCAGCAGTAGAATTGTCAATATTAAAGGAAAGGGCCCATGGAGAAAGTGTGGTGCAAAAAGCCAAAAAAAGAACTAGTGGGGAAATAAGAGATATATATATATAGGGTGTCTGAGTGGCAAAGTGGTTAGTGCACTGGTCTCTCATGGTGAAGGTTGGGGGTTTGAATCCGGCCGGAGGCACTCCAGTCACCCAGCTGTAGAAATGCATACCCGACTTCTTCTGGAGTTGGGGAAGGAAAGGTGGCCAGGCGTGATACTGACCATATCACCCTCTAGTGTGCTGATAGGCCAATGAAAATATGGGCACTAACACCATATCCCTATGTGCCTCTAAGGCATGACAGGATTACCTTTACCTTTATATATATATATATATATATATATATATATAGACTGATATCACATGTGTGTTAAGCCATATTTTTGGAACATTTCACATGCAAAAAACATTATTGAAAAAAAAATATTTTTCTTCAGATTTATGTAAAAATCATTCACTAAAGAAGTTTTAGTCGCCAAGAAGATAAACAGTAATATGTGACATGAAAGGGGAAAAATAATCATTAACAGTTGAGATAAGTTTTAGATTTTCAGGCAACATGAAAAGGTAATCAGAATGGGGGGGTGGGGGGGGGAAGCTGACAAGTGGTAGTATGTAGTAGGCTACAAGCCAGTGCTGCAAGGTGAACATAGCAGAAAATACACACTCCAAGAACTGGAGTACAGAGTTTATGATGTAGCTGGGAGTTTTCTAGCAACTTGCAACAGTGTGTTTAGAGAAAGTTGGACTACAGATTTGTAATATATGCAGAGTTACATGAAGTGTTCATATTGAAGTGTATTGTAAGGTATGAAGAGGAACTCAAACATTTGAGGAATAAAATCAGTAATCTTGTTTCTCGTGCATTGTTTGTGTATAGTTACTAGTAAAATTTTTTTGGGAAGCCCTGGATATGTGGTTGTTTTTTTAATTTGAAATATTAACGTATAAATTTTTTGGGAAGCCCTGGATATGTGGTTGTTTTTTTAATTTGAAATATTAACGTATAAATTTTTTGGGAAGCCCTGGATATGTGGTTGTTTTTTTAATTTGAAATATTAACTTATAAATTTTTTTGGGAAGCCCTGGTTATGTGGTCACCATAATGAAGCTGCTGAAATGTTATGCTCTTGCATGCACACAGAATATCCTTTTCTTAACAATCATATGTTCAGCAGGTGTATCACCATGCTCGCCGTCCAGCGAGGCACAAGGCAGATAGACTGACAGAGAGGATAAATGCTTTGACAAATCCCAGAGAGCAAGACACTGTTCCACAAGGTCTGATAGAGTCATTGCCTCCTGAAGGTGAAGGATTTTTGTGATTTTTTTTGTATCTTTCTTTTTCTTTGCTTTGATTTTTTGTTGTTGTATCTTTCTTTTGCTTTGATTTTTTTTGTATCTTTCTTTTTCTTTGCTTTGATTTTTTGTTGTTGTATCTTTCTTTTGCTTTGATTTTTTTTGTATCTTTCTTTTTCTTTGCTTTGATTTTTTGTTGTTGTATCTTTCTTCTGCTTTGATTTTTTTTTATCTTCCTTTTGCTTTGACTTTTAAAAAACCTTTTTTTTCATTTGATTTGTTAAATCTTTGTTTTGCTCTGTTTTGATTTTTTTTTTATCTTTCATTTGGTTTGATTTTTTTTATCTTTCTTTTGCCTTCATTTTTTTATCCTTCTTTTGCTTTGATTTTTATATCTTTCTTTTGCTTTTTTTTTTTTTTTGAAAATTTTCATTGTCCAGATCAGGAACCCACAACACATTTGTGTTTGTGGCGCCTCTTGTTTGTGTACCTCCCATTCCTCATTACTACAGTCAAACATGATTTGTGTTTTATGCATTCATTCATTCATTCATTCATTCATTCATTTATGTGCTGTGGCAAATGGTGCTATCTAAAATTAAATCTGGGATGTGGCTTGAAGTAGAGTAAGTGCTAGTCTACATCAGAGACTAGTCTCTCTCTCTCTTTCTCTCTCTCTTTCTCTTTCTATCTCTCCCTCTTTCTTTCTTTCTCTCCCCCTCTCTCTCTTTCTCTCTCTCTTTCTCTTCTTTCTCTCTCTCCCTCTCTCTTTCTCTCTCTCTTTCTCTCTCTCTTTCTCTCTCTCTTTCTCTCTCTCTCTTACTCTCTCTCTCTCTTTCTCTTCTTTCTCCCTCTCACTTTCTCTCTCTCTCTCATTCTTTCTCTTGCTCTCTTTTTTCACTCTCTCTCTTCTGTCTCTCTCATTCTCTCTCTCTCACTTTCTTTTGCCGCTATCTGGGGCATAGGCCATCAACAAGAAAAAAAATCTATCCTGGACTCTTTCTTCTATCTGTCTCCAGATTGTAGTCCATCTTTTTTATCTCCGCCTCAAGACTCCTTCGCCAGGTGTTTCTTGGTCTTCCTTGTTTCCTCTTTCCCTAGGGATTCCAGGTGAGAGCTTGTCTGGTTATGTTTGTTGTAGGCTTACAGAAGTGTATGCCCTATCCACCTCCAACGTCTTTTCATCATCATTTCTTTCACTGTGGGTTGGTGCCTTGCCTGCCATAGCTCTTCATTACTGATGGCATTTGACCATCTAATCTGAACGATCTTCCTTAGGCAGGTGCTAACAAAGGTCTTGCAGTCTCTCACGTACTTTCGGCTGATGCTGTTCATGTTCAGAGATTAATAATTACTTACAAATGTTTGAATTTGTTCTTAGTAGTAGCACAACAAACTATGTGACGTCCTGAGATGTCCAAGGCAGTGAATGGGTTAACCTAATGCACAATAGAAGAACCTGATTAAGACCAACAGAAAAAGAAATCAAATTCATTGTACGTGTCATGAGAAGACCAAGGTTAAAGAATCTGATAACGACCGAAAACTTCAGAGGAAAGAGAAAAAAAAAAGAAAGGGAGGAAGAGAGAGAAATCACACTCAGCTGCATGGGCAAAGAAAGGCAACTTTGTGTTGCTGTCTGGGTATAGTTTCACTATGGTGTCTTCTTTTGTGTTATCCATTATGTGGTATTGTTGTTAGTGAAAGAGATTAGTCCTTACCTTATAAAGGTTACTGAGAGGTCAGGCTATGGTTTATAGGCCCCTGTAAGTCATTGAGCTTATAAAAATGACAGTTTTTCTTGTCTCATCATCTCTTACTGAGCAGAGAAGTCAGCTACCCCAGTCTCAGTGGTTTCCACACATTTGACTCAGATAATAAAATAGAGGCTGGTAATAAGAAATAACTGCTACATCCCAATGGTTTTCACACATTTGAGTCAGGTAATAGAGGCTGGTAGTAAGAAGTAACTGCTACATCCCAGTGGTTTTCACACATTTGATGATAGAGGTTGGTAGCAAGAAATAAAACCTCAGCCCCAGTGGTTTTCACATACGTCTTGGGTAAAGAAGCTGGTAATAAGAAATGACTACTAAAACCCAGTGCTTTTCACACATTTGATTTGGGTAACAGAGACAGATAAAAAGAAATAACTATTCAGTCTTGGATTCAGCATTGACATTTGATACAATATATTCTTCTTTACAGTTCTACTACTTGTATTCAAGAATCTCGATGATATTTCTCTGTGGGTGGCTGGTAATGTCTGTACCAGATGGCGCCAAATTCTTGATGGGGAGATATCACAGTCCCAGTGGAAACACTTCATTCAGTTACGCTGGCCCTTGTTTCAGCCACAGTATAAAATTCGATGCTGGAAGACCATTTACTCACAGCTGTAAGTTTAATTTACACTGAGGGCTTGTTTTATAGTCATTGTGTGTTTGTTTGTAGAAAATGTCATGTTTATTTACATTTGTTTATCATTTTATTATATTTTTTTTTGTTGGTATTATTTGTTATTGTTATATGCTGGGCTGGATAGTCTTGGTAACCATGCTTCTCCATCTTGTGTGGTCCTTGGTGTTTCTGACTAGTTCAGATGCTTTTCTTTTTTTCCGTGCCACTTGGTCAGTCTGCTGAGACATTTTTTTTCTCTTGGCTTACTTCACTTCCCTTCTCCACTGAATTTTCCAGTAATTACTAGGTTCTCCAGCTTCTGTCTTCTCATGAAATGTCCAAGAAATTTTTGACTGTCTTTTTTTTAAAAATTATTTTAACCAGTTTTTGTTGTTCTGCAGCTTCTTTGAGGACTCTTTGTTTTTCTGTCTGTCCAGGATATTTCTCTTTGTTTTTCTGTCTGTCCAGGATATTTCTCTTTGTTTTTCTGTCTGTCCAGCATATTTCTCTTTGTTTTTCTGTCTGTCCAGGATATTTCTCTTTGTTTTTCTGTCTGTCCAGGATACTTCTCTTTGTTTTTCTGTCTGTCCAGGATATTTCTCTTTGTTTTTCTGTCTGTCCAGGATATTTGTTGCATCTTGTTGCCACAACCACATCTCTTCTGCTTCCAGTTTCTTTGTCATCTTTTTGTTGTGTGTCCAGATTATTTGTTGCATCTTGTTGCCACAACCACATCTCTGTTGCTTCCAGTTTCTTTGTCATCTTTTTGTTGTGTGTCCAGGATATTTGTTGCATCTTGTTACCACAACCACATCTCTGTTGCTTTCAGTTTCTTTGTCATCTTTTTGTTGTCAGTCCAGGGTATTTGTTGCATCTTGTTGTCACAACCACATCTCTGTTGCTTCCAGTTTCTTTGTCATCTTTTTGTTGTCTGTCCAGGTTTCATGATCATATAGCAATACTAGCTGTGATAGTACTGTAATACTTTTTTCCCTCACTATAGGGACATTTTATTTGTTAGCAACTTTTTCTTGCCATTAAAAAAAAAAAGAACTGCCTGTGCACTTGGCATCAGGTGCTATTATTGCTCCATGGTAACTGAATTTATTAACTTGTGTCAGTATCTTCCTGTTTGAATGTATAAACTAGGAAAAAAGTAGGAACAGCTTTATTACTTAACGACTACAAAGTTGTGACGTTTCGGCGTGAGCCTTAATCACACAAACACACACAGAACGAAGAATTAGAGAGAGGAGATAAAGATTCACGTGAGTCATGTTGTAAAAAAAATAAATAAATAAAATGAGTGGAGCACTTAGCTATAACTTGAAAGAATATGCATCTGAACTAGTGTTGGTAAAGCTGCATATTCTTTCAAGTTATAACTAAGTGGTCTATTCATTTTATTTATTTGTTTTTTTTTAATCAGAGGATTCATGTGAATCTATACTTTATCTCCTCTATCTAATTCTTCGTCCTGTGTGTGTTTGTATGATTAAGGCTAACGCCGAAGCATCACAACTTTGTGGTCATTAAGTAATAAAGCTGTTCCTACTTTTTTTTTCCCTAGTTTATACATTTTTGGTATCACAGCTTTACTGCAGTGGCTTCGTGTATAGTTGCATACTTATACACTAATTATTGTGTGTTGGTTCCTGTTTGAAAGGATGCCACACTCTCTCTCTCTGAACCTTAAGTGCCCAGGGCACATGGGGCTTCCACAAGGATTTTTCACAAATGCCTGTCCTTCGCCTTTTTTTCTGCTCTTGCCACACTATGGTTCGTTTATTCTGTTTGAAATTACCATCGCTTCTGTCTTAAGCTCCAGACCCCTTTCATTCCCCTCTTCGGTAATCTTGTTCACAAGTTTGTGCAAAGTGCTTTCCCTTATTGTGGTAAGAGTGGTGCCATCAGCAGGTCAGATTATTGATGTATGACCTCCAGTTTTACTTTCTTTCACATTTTTATTGCTTCTCGTGTTGTTTTCACTGTATAATGAGAATAGATTAGATGGCAGTACACTCCCTTGTCTCGCACCTTGTTTTATATCGTGGTGGTCACCTGTGTCTTAGTTCACCCTTTGCTTTTTTGGCTTCACATCTTCAAATCATGCTCCACAGATCTGTAGATTATTCATTATATTCATTTATTTATAAGCAAAAGTAAGGTTTACCAGCAAACAACATTTCTTTATATCCTTATTTGAACTAATACAAAAACTGCTTATCAGACCTGTAATAGGATTACAATTCCTCAAGTTTCATAATTTCTCTCTTCTTGCAAAGATAGTTACAGTTTGAAATCATTAGTAATTTTTACACTTCTTGCAACTTGGTTGGCCATGTGGTTAGGCACCTGGTTTGCCAATCCAGTGATTCTGGGTTGAAGTCCCAGAAATGGGTTTTTTTTTTTCTTTTTCCCTTGCTATCACCACATCAAAAAGACCCAGGAGTCCACCCAGCCTATAAAAACAGGGTACCAGAGAAATCTAGGAAGGTAAATGTGGCCATGTTTGATACTGACCACATCACGCTTTCATGTGCCAAAGGTCGTGGAAATACGGCCCTAACACTGCATCCCTAATATGCTTTAAAGCATGGAAACAGGGATTTTACTTTTTTTTTTTTTTAACCTTTTACACTTCTTTCACAGATACTTAATATTTGAAATCAGCTTGATTGAAATCGTGACTGTTTTTTTGCAAAAAAACGTTGGTTGGAAAAGATATTAAAGTTTAATAGTGCAACTAAATCCTTTTAAACTTACCTGCATCTTTAAAAATATTGACATGTTATTACAAATAATAACTCACCGGAATAATTTCTTGAATACATGCATATTTACTTATGCTTAAGCCATTGGGGCATTATCCAGGTAGTAATGACCTATTTCAGGAAGCCTTTATGTGAAATCAAATTATTAAGAGAAATGTGTAGTTCGGTAGAGCTGGTGATGAATAAAGGAAGATGAAGTTAGTTAGATGTAGTTAGGAAGTTAGTTAGATGAAGTTAGGAAGTTAGTTAAATAAAGTTAGGAAGTTAGTTAAATAAAGTTAGGAAGTTAGTTAGATAAAGTTAGGAAGTTAGTTAGATAAAGTTAGGAAGTTAGTTAAAGTTAGGAAGTTAGTTAGATGGTGGTTGAAACAGCAAGGAAGATTCAAATATTTAGTGGAGTGTGGGAATACCTGGATATATAGTGGAATCAGCTATCATGGGGTTTGATTCATGCTGCTGGTCACATTTGAGCTGACTCAGATGTGAAGATTGAGATTTTTTTTCCATTTAATTCTTGTCAGGTTACTAAGCTCACCATGTCGATATTGTCTTGAGAGCATGATGCTGCAGGTAATCTGATGTTTTGTCATGTTGTTATCACTTAACTTAGCCACTAGTCAGTTTTGTCACATTTTAGTGGACTACAGTTATTTTTGTCACATTTTACTGGACTGTAGTTGTTTTTGTCACATTTTACTGGACTGTAGTTGTTTTTGTCACATTTTACTGGACTGTAGTTGTTTTTGTCACATGTTACTGGACTGTAGTTGTTTTTGTCACATTTTACTTAGATGGGAGTCATTTTTTTGTCACATCTTACAGAACTATGGTCATTTTTGTCACATGTTACTGGACTACAGTGCTTTCTGTCACATCTTTCTGGATTCCAGTCATGTTTGTCACATTTTAGTGGACTACGGTCATTTATTTTTGTTATATGTTGCTGGATTGCAGTCATCTTTTGTGACATCAAACTGGACAATGGTATTGCTTATAACTGGACAGTGGTATTGCTTATCAGGTCTTTATGAAGTTCAGTCTTGTTTGTTACACTTTATAAATGGACTAGATTATTTCTGTCACATCTTAGTGGATTAATATCATGTTTGTCACATATTGCAGGACTTAACTCATATTTGTTACTCCACTTTGGATCCCGATCTTGTTTGTCACATCTTATAGGACAATGGTGATGTGTTTATTACATCTTACAAGACATTAGTCATCTTTGTCACATTTTACGGGACTAAGTCATATTTGTCACATCTTATAGGACTATAGTCGTATTTGTCACATTTTACAGGACTGTAATATAGTACACTGTGGTGCTTAATATGGCTGAAGTATTATAGTTATGGTATGTGGAGGTGTTAAGATAGAGTCCTTTCAACAGAAAAAAAACAAAAGACAGGAAGTGTGGTCCGGTTGTTGCTATTCAGTCTTCTGAGACTGTTAGCAGGTAATTCTCAGCAGCCAATGCTGTGAATATGCTAGAACACTACATGTTCAGCTGGAAGTAGATCACAGTTGTTACCCTTAGTGGGTCCAGAAATTAAGTTCTTTTCTGGCAGATGCTCCAAAAATGTGGGCCGTTAGTTTGGTACGTGGCTTGACATGACAAAATGAAATATGCTAGTGAGACAACTAGTTTATCCAGTAAACCTGCAGGAAGTGACTCTGTGATGATGATGATGATGATGATGATGATAGTAATGGTGATGATGATGATGATAGTAGTGATGATGATGATGATGATGATAATGGTGATGATGATGATGATGATGATGATAGTAATGGTGATGATGATGATGATGATGAAGAGGAGGAGAAATACACACACTTGTGCAGTTTTTCTGATCTGCAATTTCTTGTGGAGCAGCAGTGCACAGAGTTAAGACTATTCAATTCAAGTGTAATATCCACCCTCATTTATGCATGTGAAAGCTGGAAAACAACTAAAGAAATAGACAAGAAATTAGACTCTTTTAAAAACAAATGCCCCAGGAAAATAGTTGGTATAAAGTGGAACGAATTCAAGAACAACGCAGAGATAAGACAGATGAGCAAACAACAAACTGTCTCATGGGTGATCTGGAAAAAGAAGATGGACATATGTCAGTCATGTGATGAGAAGAAACAGTCAGAGAATCCCAAAACAAGCTATCAAGTGGAACATAAACAGGCCGAAGAAAAAGAGGTCGACCACGTGAAACTCTAAAGAGGACAGTGTTAAGAGAGGCCATTTTAGTGGGCACAGCATCCCTTGAGGTTGAAAAGCTCACTGAAAACAGGAAAACTTGGCAAACTACCACGCGAGCCCTATGTGACGTTTAACAGCATGGGAAGAATGTAATATGTAAGATCTGTGCAGTGCACAGAAAAAGAAAAAAATCTTTTTTTTTTTTTCCACTCATATCTAACCTGGTCCAACAATTTCATTTCATTCCAGGCCTGTGTCACAATTTTTTTTTTCTAGATTTCTTCAAGACTTTCCTTTCTGATATGTCTCTTTGGCCTCCTCTGTTCTCATCATTAGTTTCACATTCTTTGTTCATGTTCTTTACTGAGAAGTTTTAAGGAGTTAACAAAGGCCACTATCAAGTTAAAACAAAGACTGTTTAAAAGTTAACTCTTTGTATACTGGGGGTGTTTCCCTCAAAAGACCAAGGGGGGTAAATTTCACAATGTGAAATGGGATAGTTGTCACATTTAAAAGAATGACAAAGGCATAATCTGATCTGTAGTATGAAGTATTCTACCTTATTTTGAAGAAGAAAAAATGTATTTTGTTTTTCAAATAAAACTTTTAATGTTTTGTTAGTATACAACAAAAAAAAAGAGCTAAGAACTGAGAAGAAAGAATGGAAAATGAAGTAATAAAATAAATTTTTTTTCACTTACCCATCAAGTTAATCCACTGTAGTTGTTTATATAATTCCATAATGAATAAAAATGTACACAAACATCTGTTCTTTAACATATCTTCCAAAATTTACATGAAAATATGCACTAGTTATGCATTCACAGCAAACTAAAAACACCAAGTGGGTGGGTAATGTTTACATGAGAACAAGTGGGCGGTCGTTGACTAATATTTACCAGAAAACAGGCCATTGTGTTTTGGTTTTTTTTTTTTTTTAATTTGAAGCATTCTACAACATTTAATTTTTTTAATTACACAATCTCCAGCATTACTTATTGTGATATTACAGCTAGTACTAGCAAAAAGCTGAGAAGTAGTATCACCAGCTACCCTTCTAACACATTTTGCTGCTGGACCAAAAAAAAACACGAAAAATTCTTTCAATCACTGCCACGTGGCTCGGCCGAAAATTTACAATTTCTACTACTACATTCTCTACACCACAGTCTAGACAATTTTAAATTAAATTCTGAGCTTGTAATGCAGAAATATGCTGCTCTGGACGAAAGAAACTAGCACTGGAAGCCATATTTGTTGATAAACAAAGGCCTAGCGACGATAAACTTTGAAAAACTCGCTTTAAATGAACAAAGAATCGCTCTGTTTTCTGCTCAAACCACGCACTTAATGTGGACAACTGAATTCCGGAAGGAAGTCAACTGGTGGTTTTAAGATACTTTGATTATTTTCAAAATTAGAGAGCTACAAACCATCATCGCGCCTCGCGTCTATAAGTATATCGTAATAGGGATACAACCACGCAGGACGCGTGTCCAAATACCCAAAGAGTTAACAAAGGCCACTATCAAGTTAAAACAAAGACTGTTTAAAAGTTAACAAAGGCCATTATCAAGTTAAAACAAAGACTGTTTAAAAGTTAACAAAGGCCACTATCAAGTTAAAACAAAGACTATTTAAAAGTTAACAAAGGCCACTATCAAGTTAAAACAAAGACTGTTTAAAAGTTAACAAAGGCCACTATCAAGTTTAAACAAAGACTATTTAAAAGTTAACAAAGGTCACTATCAAGTTAAAACAAAGACTGTTTAAAAGTTAACAAAGGCCACTATCAAGTTTAAACAAAGACTATTTAAAAGTTAACAAAGGCCACTATCAAGTTTAAACAAAGACTATTTAAAAGTTAACAAAGGCCACTATCAAGTTTAAACAAAGACTATTTAAAAATTAACAGAGGCCACTATCAAGTTAAAACAAAGACCATTTAAAAGTTAACAAAGGCCACTTATGAGTTAATAAATACCACTATAAAGTAAAAAAAAACAAAGACCATTTAAAAGTTAACAAAGGCCACTTATGAGTTAACATATACCACTATCAGGTTAAAACAAAGACCATTTAAAAATTAGCAAAGCCCACTTATGAGTTAACAAATTTCACTGAGGATTTGACACAGCTTACTAAGGAGTTAAAAGTTACCACTGAGGACTTAACAAATACCACTGAGAAGCTAACACAGACCATTATACACATACATTTAATAAGGACCATCATGAAGTTAGCAAAGACCATCAAGGAGTTAATAAAGACCTCTAAGGGGCTAAAAAAAAAAAAGACAGGGAGTTAACAGGAGCAAGTCAGGGCCTTAGCTCCTGCAAGGTCTTTCCCAGATTTCATAAAAAAAAGCTTTTCTGCCATGCCTCTTGTCATCTTGGCTCCAGTCTGTATGTATTTGTGAATGTATTTGTCCACATGTTTATGATTTACTTTGCTTTTTTTTTCACAAGATTAGCTGTTCACTCAAGTCTCCATTTAGTATTTGAGCATAAGTGAGCCAGTTAAATCCATAATGCTTCTTGTGGTATTGTATAATAAATGCAGTTCTTGGACTGTTGAGTCAGTTATATAACCAGAAGAGCCCTGCAGAGTATTTTTTTTTTTTTTTTTGCCAGAACCTAACCTGATGGACAGTATTAACAACCTGAGCCAATGACTTCAAACTGTAAGGAGGGCACACTACCCTTAACTAACAGTTAAACAGTGTGACAGTTGGCCACACACTGTACTGCAAGCATGTTGTACATCTTACATCCTTCCCGTGCTGTTAAACATTACATAGGGCTCACATGGTAATTTGCCAAGATTTCCTGTTTTCGGCGAGCTTTTCAGTCTCATCAAGGGATGTTATGCCGATTAAACTGGCATCTCTTAAGAATATCCTCTTTCGAGTTTCACATGGTCGACCTCCTTTTCTTCGGCCTGTTGTGTTCCACTGATAGCTTGTTTTGCGATTCTCTGGTTGTTTCTTCTCATCACATGACCGACATATGTCCATCTTCTTTTTCTGATCACCCGTGAGACATGCAAAAAAAGTAAACTGTGGAAAACACTAAACGCTACCACTATGTAAGTTGCTTCAATGTACATTTTTTTTTCTGTATAAGTGGTTTCTGATCTGTAGGCCTATCATTCACTGTTAACTCAGTTTTATTCTTTTGAACAGAGTACGCCTCCAATTGAGGAGAACTCTTGGAGACACAGAAGGTTGCGCAGTGAATTAAAAACTTTGAAGACAGACCCACCGGAGGGCATTCAAGCCACACCGCTGGACCGCCACTGCTGTCACTGGCAGGCCTCGATCACAGGTCCGCAGGGCAGCCCATATGAGGGAGGTTTGTTTCTTCTGTACCTGCAGATACCACAAAGGTGAGCAGAAACTTTAAGTAACAGCGGTATTCATTTTTGTAGTAAGGTATATCATGCTATAGAAAACAAGTTGAATTCTTTCCAGACTAAATGTTTACGAAGAATTAGAACAATATTTTGGCCAAACACCATAAGAAATAACAGCTTATTAGCAGAAATGCAGATGAAACCACTGACAACAATTATTGAGGAAAGACGCTGGCAATGGTTGGGACATGTGCTCAGAATGACTGACAACTCACTACCAAAAACAGCACTAAGATGGACACCACAGGGGGAACAGAAGTAAGGGTAGACCAAAAGAGACATGGAGAAGAACAACAGAAAGGATGTTGAGCAATAGAGGGCTCACCTGGGCAAGATCAGAAAAAAAGGCGAAGGACAGGCATTTGTGGAAAACCCTTGCGGAAGCCCCATGTGCCCTGGGCACTTAAGGTTCAGAGAGAGATACCATGCTGGTTGTGTTATTAGCTGTGGGGGTTATTGGGCTCACTGATATAGTTTAATTAGAGTAATTTTTATGAGACTACATCAGATTTGTAGTAAGGTTTTCTTTTGGTGCATACCCGTTTTAAACTCCATGTAATTGTTTTTAACTTGAATAACTTTTCCGTCAGATTTCAGTACAGAGGTTACTTATGTGTGCTTTGCCTTGCTGTACCTCATCAGGCATTTAGAGAGATATTGTTTTGAAAGGTATTGCGAACCATGATTCTCCATTTTATACTGTTCTAGGTAATCCTAGTCAGTTTGGTTGCCTTCTTTTCCAGTGTCTTTAGGTCAGATCATTAAGTTTTCCCTCATTTCCTGTTTCATGTTAGCACTCTAAGCTCATTGTTGTGATCTCTATTTAGAATATAGATTTATAGAAGAGAAAGTTAGACAGCTCATTATATAGTATGAGAAAGTTGGTATAAAAAAGGTTATGTTCCATAGAAATTAGTAGCTCGGTGGTTAGTGCCTGTGGGATTCGTGGGTCACGGATAACATATGACAAAGAAGGTGGTGAGACAGAAATCAGATGATCTGGGGACAGTTGAAGTTTTGAGCTCAGCTAGGCTAGGTTAATGAGTCTGTTTTGTGAGAGAATGTAGTTTTTGTGTACTGTCTTAGATTAGCAGAGGTAGAAGTGTAGTTAGAAATTCTGGTGGCGACAAAGTCTGAGGATGTCAGCAGTCGCCCGGAATTTATTCTGTTTTGTTTTGACTTGGAATTACGTCCTGTTATATGTTCTTGGATTTGCCCCTGTCTTAACCGTCACAGCATGCATCGTCATCGTCACCCTGTACACCAGTAAAGTTGTTATAACTTTATACCACTGCTACTGTGCTGCTATTTGCCACTGAGAGATCCTGGGATGTAAGTGAAAGAGTATTATAATCTTGACTGTAAGTGAGAATATAATCTTGACTGTAAGTGAGAGTATAATCTTGACTGTAAGCATTTCCACTATTATAACATGTTCCAGCTACCACATAAGTATGATAAACAATAGAAAGTGGTACTAGTTTATCTGATGGGCTGATTTGATAGATTAAAAACAAAAAGAGACAATACTATTTTATAGTTGTCGATCTTCCTGGCTTTCTCTGTCTGTTAATTCCACCAGGTTCTCTAAGGTAGTCTTCCACATTGTCTCTTCACCTTTGCCTTGGTCTTCTTCACCTTTACCTTGGTCATCTTTACCTTTGCCTTGGTCTTCTTCCTTTCAGACTTTGTTTATATGTGTCTTGGTCTTCTTTCTGCGTGGCCCAGCTGTCAGAATCTGATGTGCTTCATTATTGAAGGTGATTAGCAGAGCTTTGTACAGATTTATGAATTCCTCTGTTGGTATTCTCTCTTCAGACTTCATTGCCAGATTCTGCGATAGGGTCTGAGATTCTTCATAAAATTCTGTGATTAAAATATCGTGGTTTTTGTATCATCTTGTTTTGTTGCACTTTATGTATTTAAGATATAAAGACTGTCTGATATTAGATTTGTATATGGATAACTTGTTGGCATGGTTAGCTGAGTGGTTAGTTGCTCAGCTTACTGATCCAGTGGTACTGGGTTCAAGTCTCAGCAGTGGGACTTTTTTTTTTTCTGGTACACACCAAAAAATGCCCCAGGGTCCACCCAGCCTCTAAAAACAGGTCCCAGAGAAATCTGGGAAGGTGAAGCGGCCAGGTGTGATACTGACCACATCAGACTTTCATGTGCCGAAGGTCTTGGAAATACGGGGCCTAACACCACATCCCTGATATTTCTTAATGGTGTGGAAACAGGGATTTTGCCTTTTACCTTTTATATTTACCTGCAAGGATAATTTGGCCTCCCAGGTTAATATTTTGTATTGTATTAGGTGTTGTAGGACTTAGCTGATTAGCAGAGTAACATTTTTTTTTTTAACATCATTTTTCTCTCTGCCTTCCCTTCCATATTCCTCCCCCCTTCCTCCCTCTCTCTTTTTTTTTTTGCTCACCTGAGTTTTCCAGTGATTTTCAGGTTCTATAATTTCTGTCTTAAATGATAAGATTATATTGTTGGTATTTTACACCATATTTCTAAAAAAAAAAATTTTGCTTATAACTTTGATTGGCAGAGTTGCTGGTTTGTTAACACTTAATCACACAACACTTGTCATATAATCACACAACACTTGTCATGTGATACTTAATCAGTGACACTTACTCACTTGGACACCTAAAGAACATGCTAACCACACCCCTAACCCTAAGTCTGAACCTAAACGTAGCCCTAAAACTAACTCTGAACCCAACCCTAAACCTAAACCTAACTCCGACCCAAAATCCTGCCCCCAAGTGATTATGTATCAGTGATTAAGTGTCCGCACAACATATACATTATTCATAGATTTTGAGAAAGCCTTTGACAGTGTCAACAGAGATGCACTGTGGAAAATCCTAAGATGGCATAGCCTCCCCCACAAGATAGTAAATGTAATAAAAAAATATAAGGATTTTCAGTGCAAAGTTATCTGTGGAGAACATACCTCCAGCAGCTTTAGGGTACAAACAGGAGTGAAACAGGGATGTGTACTATCACCAACATTATTTATCTTGGCAGTAGACTGGTTAATGAAGGAGGCAACATCAGACAAACGCAGAGGATTACAATGGACCCTTGACACAGTGTGGAGGACCTTGACTTTGCTGATGACATTTGTCTATTATCAAGCAGTCACAAAGATATGCAAGATAAAATAAACAAGCTAACTCAAAATGCAAACAACATAGGACTAAAGATCAGCATAGGATAGACAAAGTTGATGAAGCAAAATGTGAACAACAGAAATGTACTCAGAGTAGATAACAAGTTAGTGGAGGAGGTCAACGAATTTGTATACCTTGGCAGCAGAGTAGTAGAAAATGGAGACAGCACAGAGGACATCAACAGCAGACTTACTAGAACAAACCAGGCTTTTGCAGTGATGCAGACTATATGGAAATCAAAAAAACTAAGCATAAATATGAAAATCAGGATATTAATGTTCTAAGTGTACTACTCTGTGGAAGTGAATGCTGGAAAATGACCAAAACAATAGAAAACAAGTTGAATTCTTTCCAGACTAAATGTTTACGAAGAATTAGAACAATATTTTGGCTAAACACCATAAGAAATAACATCTTATTGGCAGAAATGCAGATGAAGCCACTGACAACAATTTTTGAGGAAAGACGCTGGCGATGGTTGGGACATGTGCTCCGAATGACTGACAACTCACCACCAAAAATAGCACTAAGATGGACATCACAGGGGAGCAGAAGTAAGGGTAGACCAAAAGAGACATGGAGAAGAACAACAGAAAGGATGTTGAGCAATAGAGGGCTCACCTGGGCAAGAGCAGAAAAAAAGGCGAAGGACAGGCATTTGTGGAAAACCCTTGCGGAAGCCCCATGTGCCCTAGGCACTTAAGGTTCAGAGAGAGAGAGAGATTAAGTGTCCATACACCGTAGTTGCTGCCCATACACCATAGTTGCTGTCCATACACTGTAGTTGGTGTCCATACACCATAGTTGCTGTCCATACACTGTAGTTGGTGTCCATACACTGTAGTTGGTGTCCATACACCGTAGTTGCTGCCCATACACCATAGTTGCTGTCCATACACTGTAGTTGGTGTCCATACACCATAGTTGCTGTCCATACACTGTAGTTGGTGTCCATACACTGTAGTTGGTGTCCATACACCGTAGTTGCTGCCCATACACCGTAGTTGCTGTCCATACACTGTAGTTGCTGTCCATACACTGTAGTTGCTGCCCATACACTGTAGTTGCTGTCCATACACCGTAGTTGGTGTCCATACACCGTAGTTGCTGCCCATACACTGTAGTTGCTGTCCTTACACTGTAGTTGCTGCCCTTACACTGTAGTTGCTGTCCATACACTGTAGTTGCTGTCCATACACTGTAGTTGCTGCCCATACACTGTAGTTGCTGTCCATACACTGTAGTTGCTGTCCATACACTGTAGTTGCTGCCCATACACTGTAGTTGCTGTCCATACACTGTAGTTGCTGCCCATACACTGTAGTTGCTGCCCATACACTGTAGTTGCTGTCCATACACTGTAGTTGGTGTCCATACACTGTAGTTGCTGTCCATACACCGTAGTTGCTGCCCATACACTGTAGTTGCTGCCCATACACTGTAGTTGCTGTCCATACACTGTAGTTGCTGTCCATACACCGTAGTTGGTGTCCATACACTGTAGTTGGTGTCCATACACTGTAGTTGGTGTCCATACACCATAGTTGGTGTCCATACACCGTAGTTGCTGCCCATACACCATAGTTGGTGTCCATATGCCATAGTTGCTGTCCATACACCATAGTTGCTGTCCATACACTGTAGTTGCTGTCCATACACTGTAGCTGCTGTCCATACACTGTAGCTGCTGTCCATATACCATAGTTGCTAAATGCATTTCAAGTTTCAGTGCCATACAAAAGATGGAGGCTCAGTTCTGGGATGGGAGAGGAACAGCGGAAGGAAAGAAAATCCAACAACTCACAAAGTTCTGGGATGGGAGAGGAACAGCAGAAGGAAAGAAAATCCAACAACTCACAGAGTTCTGGGATGGGAGAGGAACAGCAGAAGGAAAGAAAATCCAACAATTCACAGAGTTCTAGGAATCACAGCCCTAGCGTGTCCAGCTTTCTTCTTCCCCTCCCTTTAGAGTGGCAGGAGCTTAAGGGGCTGAACAAAAATTTGTCTTTAGGATGAGGAGAGTGTATTTCCTGTGACGATTCTGGGTTCTGTGTTATTATTGCGTTCTCTTTTCCTGCGCATATAAAAAGAGCAGCAAATGTTGAATTTTGTCTGTTACAAAATTTCATCTTTCAGACCAGCAAAATCAGTATCAATTTTTATTTGCAGCTACCCCATGAGGCCGCCCAAGGTGAGGTTCATCACCAAGATTTTTCACCCGAACATTTCTCGTCACGGTGATGTTGGCCTGGATTCCATACACCACAACTGGAGTTTGGCCCTGACAATCTCGAAGGTCCTTATAAGTATTCAGTCTCTCCTGACTGACCCATACTGCACAGTGTGCATGGAGCCAGCCATTGGAGAGCTTTTTAAACGTGACAGGAATAAATTCGATAGAATGGCTCGCCTGTGTACGTGGAAGTTTGCCATGCATGACTACGTTATGGCTTTGAACATAGATCTAAATGGTGTGTAATTTGAGGAACAGATTGTGAAACTAAATTTTGTTCCATTTATATTCATGAACTATATATTATTTTAGTTCAGTCAAGATTTTACTTTCTGTAATGGCTTGTAAAGGGTTAATTTGAGAAATACAAGATGTTTTACTTTTTTTTTTGTGTTTGTTTGCTGGAAAACAGCCTATCATTGGCAAGTGCAGTATTTAAAAGAGCAGTCATACAGTGGATAACTGCCCATAGTAACATTCAAGGAAATTGAGAGACAGACACACTGGCATATGAGGAGTGAGGAAGAATCAATAGAAGCACAATGTATGAAGAAAAGAACAGACAAAAAGTAGTTTATAAAGACAGATGGATAAAACAACACTCCAGGGCCAAAACAGATGAAGAAAACAATCAATCAGTCAGTCATTTGCATGTCCTTTGTGGAACTTCACCTCCCTAACAGCTCTCTTGTAAACCTCTATGTTGTAGCAAGATGTCCTGGTGCTGATGCATCCATTCATGGATCATCAACAGCCATCTTCGCTTTGGTCTTCCTCTCTTTCTTTTTCCCATTATGTACCCATCCAAGACGTCTTCTCTAGATTATCATGACATTTAATGTGTCCAAAATATTTAAGCTTTCTCTGTTTAATCCTCTTTACTAGCCAGCCTTCTTCAATATTAAGTTATTGTAATATGGATATATTTGTTCCTTTTGGTGTCCATGATATCTGAAGAACTCTTCTGTAGCATATGCATTCAAAGGCATTTATGTGTTTCTCAGCTGTTTTGTTAAGTGTCCAGGTCTCACAGGCATATGTTGCAATGGGAAAGATGCATGTCCTTAAAAATCTTATTTTTGTAGTTCTGTCTGTTCCTCTCCACAGATTCTTTAGTTGTTTTACTTTTTGAAGAGCGATAGGTGTCCTCCTTTTAATTTCCCTCATTGTATCTCCATTATTAGTTAATAGTGATCCAAGATATTCAAAACTCTCCACCTCTTCCAATTTTTCCTCATTGATATATATTTCAGCTGCCTTATTTGTTATGTCAGTTGTCATCAATTTAATTTTCTTCGCATTAAGATAGTTTTGCTCTTTGCTGTTCTTACGGACTGACATAATTAGTTTTTCTATTCCTTTTTGTGTTGTGGACAGTAATACTGTGTCATCAGCATATCTAATCTCTAATGATATTTCATACCCTTCCAATTCTTATAGCATCATAATATTCTTTGTCTACATCTTCTCTAACATTCCTCATTATATTTCAAATATACAAATTAAATAAGTAAGGCTACAGCATGCAACTTAGATGGAGCCCTTGTTTATATCAAACCAAGTTGTTGTTTCACCATTTATTCTCACTGCTGCTTGTTGGTCTGGATACAGCAGTGATATTAATTGTATCAGATGTGTTGGAAATTCCATTATTTCCCAAAGTTTCTGTTGTTGTACACAATCAAATGCCTTCGAATAGTCTGTAAGAGATAAATATAGATTCACATTAAACTTTTTGCATTTCTCTATTATTAATCTTATATTGAATATATGGTCTCTTGATTCTCTCCCTTGCCTGAAACCAGCTTGGACCATAGTGATTTTTTCTTCTGTTTTCTGTCGATTTTTAACAGAATTTTACTGGCATGACTAATCAGGGCAAAAGTTCTATAGTTTGTGCATAATTTCAAGTTTCCCTTTTTTGACAGTGGTATGAATACAGCTCTTTTCCATTCTTTTGCCCAAATGCCTGAGTGCCATATCTTTTTACATAGTGCATGATAGATTGTTGCACATACCTTTCCTCCTGCTTTAATAAATTCAGCTGTTATCTCATCACATCCCGGTGATTTACCATTTTTCAGATTCTTTATTGCCCATAAAACTTCTTCTATTGTCTGTTCGGGTTCTTTCTCCTCCAATAATAATTCACACTGTTGATTTCTGCTTTCACAGTCAGTTGTTTCATACGTTCCTCTGCAGTTTTCCTTCCATCTTACTAGAATTTCCTCTGTCTCTGTCCAGGTCTTCCCCATCTCATCACAAATTACATTTAGCTTAGGTGTGACATTTCTTGTCAATGTCTTCATTTCTTTAAACATTTAACTATCTCTTCCACACTTCTGATGTTCTTCTATTCTTTCACAACAATCCTGTATGTATTGTTTTTTGTCTTTTCTTATGTTTCTTCGTACTTCTTTTGTTAAAGATTTATATTCCTCTTTGTTGTTGTTTGTCACTTTCCATTGCGTCTTCATTTCTCTGCGTTGTTTTATCAGTTCTAATGTGCCTGCTGTAATCCATTCATTCTTTTATGTTTTCTTTACTGGAACCATGTCTTCATTTGCTTTTAATAAGATATCTCTAGCCAGTGTACCAAGTTCATATGGTGTCATCTTCTCTTGTACAGCCATCAGTATCTCAAAATTGTTCTTCACTTCTATACTATATTGCTCTAGTATTTTTGTAAGATCAAAACGAAGTGGTCTTGATCCCGTAACTGTCTTTTTCATCTTTATCTTCATGTCTGCTATTAATAACTCATGGTCCGTGCCACAATCAGCACCTGGTAAAGTTTTTGCAGATGTTATACTTGATCTCCACCTTCTTTGCACTAAAATATAATCTATTTGATTCTTGGTTTTCCCATCAGGTGATGTCCATGTGTAAAGGTTCCTCTTTAACAAAGCCAAGTTAGTACATCAAATTCTTTCACAACATGCTCCGCCTTATCTATGGAACATGTTTAGATTTAATCCAAAGTGTAGCTAACGCTTGAACATCACAATTACTAGTACCGACCTCTGTCTCACACTCTTCCCCAGTGTTAAAATTAGATCTTTCTGGCCCGTGGGACTCACCACCAGATCTTTTTCCTATCTGACTTTCCATGTTGCCATTTGGGCTTCTTGGTATATTTCCAGAAGGAAATATTACCATTGCTGTCCTTCTAAGCAGTAACTAGTCATTGATCGTAGCCATTGTCCCTACACTGAGTTCATCTGCCTTCCATCATAGAATGGTGACTATAACAAATGAATACAGTAAACTCTAAAAAAATGTCCAGTTGATAATCTTCCACTAGGAGATGAAAATTAGCATAACAGACCTACGTGCACATGACAGAGAGCAACAGACCCACATCACATCCTCCAGAGTTGCCAGCTACAGCTCACTCAGGCAAAGGATGTGGCCAGACCCCCAGTCCTCTACAGGAAAAGATCTATGATGCTGAAAATCTGAGACACAATGTCACATTTTAGAGAGAGAGAAAGAAAGAGAGACTGGTACTGATGTCTGCGCATCTGACAAAAGTGTCACATTTGAGAGAGAGAGAGAGAGAGAGAGAAAAAGAGAGACTGGTACTGATGTCTGCACAAGTGACAAAAGTGTCACATTTGAGAGAGAGAGAGAGAAAAAGAGACTATTACTGATGTCTGCACTAGTGACAAAAGTGTCACATTTGAGAGAGAGAGAGAGAGAAAAAGAGAGACTGGTACTGATGTCTGTGCAAGTGACAAAAGTGTCACATTTGAGAGAGAGAGAGAGAGAGAGAGAGAAAGAGAGACTGGTACTGATGTCTGAGCAAGTGACAAAAGTGTCACATTTGAGAGAGAGAGAGAGAAAGAGAGACTTATACTGATGTCTGCGCAAGTGAGAAAAGTATCACATTTGAGAGAGAGAGAGAGAGAGAGAGACTGGTGCTGATATCTGAGGCAAGTGAGAAAAGTGTCACATTTGAGAGAGAGAGAGAGAGAGAGACTGGTGCTGATGTCTAAGGCAAGTGACAAAGAAAAAGAGAAAAAAAAGAAAACAAAAAGTGTGGGTTCATTTTTCTTTATTTGAGTATCAGAGTAGATCATACACTTACCTCATGCTGGTGTTGTGTTAACTACACTTACCTCATGCTGGTGTTGTGTTAACTACACTTACCTCATGCTGGTATTGTGTTAACTACACTTACCTCATGCTGGTGTTGTGTTAACTACACTTACCCATGCTGGTGTTGTGTTAACTACACTTACCTCATGCTGGTGTTGTGTTAACTACACTTACCTCATGCTGGTGTTGTGTTAACTACACTTACCTCATGCTGGTGTTGTGTTAACTACACTTACCTCATGCTGGTGTTGTGTTAACTACACTTACCTCATGCTGGTATTGTGTTAACTACACTTACCTCATGCTGGTGTTGTGTTAACTACACTTACCTCATGCTGGTGTTGTGTTAACTACACTTACCTCATGCTGGTATTGTGTTAACTACACTTACCTCATGCTGGTGTTGTGTTAACTACACTTACCTCATGCTGGTGTTGTGTTAACTACACTTACCTCATGCTGGTATTGTGTTAACTACACTTACCTCATGCTGGTGTTGTGTTAACTACACTTACCTCATGCTGGTATTGTGTTAACTACACTTACCTCATGCTGGTGGTGTGTTAACTACACTTACCTCATGTTGGTGTTGTGTTAACTACACTTACCTCATGGTGCTGGTGTGTTTACAGATGCTGTAAAAAAATTGTTACCCGGGCGGTCCAGGATGTGAGAAGAAGGTAATGACTACATCGCCCTTTAGTGTGTTGACAGGTCAAGGAAAATATGAGCATTGATGTCATATCCTCTCTATGCCTGTATGGCATGAGACAGCTCAAGGAAAATATGAGCATTGATGTCATATCCTCTCTATGCCTGTATGGCATGAGACAGATCAAGGAAAATATGGGCATTGATATCATATCCTCTCTATGCCTGTATGGCATGAGACAGATCAAGGAAAATATGGGCATTGATATCATATCCTCTCTATGCCTGTATGGCATGAGACAGGTCAAGGAAAATATTAATGGGGTTGTGTGTGTCTGAAAGTTGCATGTGCTTCTATTAGATAATTAGGTTCTGATCTCTACAAATCCCCAACTGCAATAATCAGACTGTGATCTCTTAAAGTTCCCATTGATTTTTTTTAATTAAATGATTAGGCTCAGGTCACTACAGGTCCCTGTATTTAATGAACAAGTTCAAAGTTCCAGCCACTTTTACCAAATGGTTAAAGTGCAAATCTCAAACAAGATCACAACTTCTAGTCTTTGAAATAGTTTCAGGTGTCTGGTTGTCATCCATTCACGTTTTTGGGTGGTGACTGATTTAACAATCCAGCAACAAGTTCTTTCCACTTCTTATGGTCTGAAACCTGACACTTTTTTTTTTAAGAAGAGAAAGGAGCTCTGAACCTACGAAGGTGTAGAAACCATCAGCAAGAACAGAGTTGGATATATTCGGAGTATACAGAGCAAAGCCAAACCTGGGCAGATAAGAAACAAAACTATGAATAGAAGTACTGTCATAGACCACACGTTGTCTAGGTCGGTCTTTTTTTTTTTTTTTTTTTTTTGTCTCGGTAACATGCGTGTCTTTATCACAGTGTGATCTTTTCAGTTTTCTTCTTTTTTAAAAATTCGTTTGAGCTAAGAAAGGAAGAAGTGTATAAAATAATGCAGTATTTAAAGTCTCTCTTTTTTTCAAATGAAATGAAATAAATAAACAGTGACTTGTATGTTGTTCTGGCGTGTTTGTTGTATAGAAAGTTGTAATAAACAGTGACTTGTATGTTGTTCTGATGTGTTTGTTGTATAGAAAGCTGTTTTCTTCTTCATCATTTGAGGAAGGTTTGGTCATGCTAAATCTGCAGCCATATCACCCCTGACAAAGTCTGCCATCTTGTCTATGCTTGAGTGGGGGCCCCATAGCTTATAAACAGTTGTCAATTTTAAACCAGTGAAAATGGTTATGTTATCTGTTACCCCAGCAGCGTTCATTTAATCTGTTTTGTCAATCTTTATCTCAGTTTAAAAGCTGTTGTATCTCTCTCTCCTCCCCCCCCCCCCCCATCCGGCCCCCATTCCTGCACCTGTTCTTTACTGTCAACCAGTCAGATTGGTATCACATTTCATAGGTCTTCAAATAAGCATTGACATCTCACAAACACGTGTTCAGTCACGGCTTCATACAAGTCACAGTGCAGTGGTTAGTGTGCTAGCTGCTCATGGTGAAGCTAAGGGGTTCAGATCTGGCCTCTTACGGAGCTGGGGAAGGAGAGGTAGCCAGACGTGATGCTGACCTCATCACCCTCGAGTGAGCTGACAGGTCGAGGAAAGTTGTAGACACCACCATCATCATCAGGTGTCGTGTCGACTGGAGTTAGCTATTATGCTTCTCCAGAGTACACAGTCCCTCATGCAGGCCATTAGCTCTGTTGGTGACCTCTCACACCATCTCGCATGACTTTCCAATATCATTTCTCTCGGTATTCCCCTGGCTCTTCTTCCCTCTGTTTTTCCTGTTGTTACAATATTTTCAATGTCCCACCCCAGTCTTCTCATTGCATGTGCTATGAAAGTACATTGTCTTTCTCTTATTTTTTTGACAAGATTTTTTTTTGGTGTATCTCCAGCTCTTCTTAAACATTCTTCATTCGTTATTTTTGCTGTCCATTGACTTAAAGTTATAGACACTAACACTATATCCATAACTGCTTCTTTGGCATATGGCGGCTTCCTCCCATATCACATAACAACTACTAAACTAGTCAGGCATGTCTGGTCTATTAAACTGTATAGTGTCACTCCGAAGATTTATAACTACAACTGTTTGTTAGCTGGGCACCTGAGTGGCAAAGCGGTTAGTGCACTGGTCTCTCATGGTGAAGGTTGGGGTTCAAATCCGGCTGGAGACACCCCCAGTCTGGGTACTGAACCTCTGGAGCTGGGGAAGGAAAGGTGGCCAGACATGATGCTGACCACATCACCCTCTAGTGTGCTGACAGGTCAAGGAAAATATGGCCGCTAACACCGTATCTCCGGGAGCCTATAAGGCATGACAGGGCTAACTTTACCTTACTGTATTCATTAGCTGGCAGACCGTGTGAAACTCTGAAGAGGACATTGTTAAGAGAGGCCAAATTAACAGGCATAAAATCCCTTGATGAGGTTGAAAGACTCGCCGAAGACAGGAAAAATTGGCGAACTACCTTGTTAGCCCTATGTGAAGTTTAACGGCACGGGAAGGATATAAGATATAATAAGATTCATTAGCTGAACCTGAATGTTTGCAAACCTGTATGGAGCAAAGGACAATTTTGATTCCCGAGCGTATTGGCACTATCCTGCCGCTTCCGGTTTCAATGCTGAGAGCGTATTGTCAGGATCGTGACAATTGTTTGTTTCATTAAAACAAGCGGTGTAACATTTAGATTGTACATATTTCGTCCGCGATTCCGGTGACACTTTCAAAATGGCGAATGCGTGCCTAGTTACGAGCGATGCCGAGCGAGAACAAGGACACGAAGCATGGAAATTTTTCAATTTTTGACGACGTAGATAGGGGTATGGACATAGCCTATGGCCACCCCGCTGCTCTTGAGTGTTTTCTAAGTAGATTTAGCCATATTTAGACGACTAGAGAAGTAGTTAGGAGGTTATTTCAGACATTCATTCAGCGAAAATGCCATACGGATCACAATACGAGATCGATAAGTAGATCTACACATCTTAGATGGTAAATAGAGGTAAGAAGCGCGAATCTAGACCTCGCCGATGGTGAGCTGGCCACAATCAGTGTCTAAAAACATCACATTACTTCTTTTTTTTCCTAAAAAACTCTGCATTTATGAATTTTCATTCATTTAGCTACACTTTGACACATATATGTATACGGAAGTAAATGGAAATACTGTTTTCCATCCCATTTTACAACTATACCCCCTTACAGACAAGACCCGCGTTTTACTCCCGCACACAACGACACGTCCGTGTTTCTTCCTCCAGCACGGAAAGAGTGAGTCGCTGACAACATTTAAAACCGTTTCTTCTTGCTAAATCCTTTTACAACAATACACACTAGAACATCTTAACTCTTCCACTCTAAAATTGATTTCCGTGCTCTACCGGAATAAATTTTGGTAGAATGAATCCGAAAAGAAGTTATTCTATAATTTAGAAATATTAGCTGGGGTAGAAATGTGCTACTTTTAATTTTATTTAGACTTTGCCTAAGTATCATTCTGAGCAAGATCTATCTACACTGCCAGGGTTGTTTTGGTATGAAAGAGTTCGTGTTAATTATCACGGCAAACTGTGCTGTATATCTCTGCTTTTTTTTCGGTCGTATGTTTAATTTAATGACTGCAGCAAATGGTGAGAACAATTGCCACGCGATTAAGAGATTTGTAAAATAGTTATTCTGAAGGATTAGAAACAGTATTGTGACTGCAATACTGTTTCTAATCCTTCAGAATAACTATTTTACAAATCTCTTAATTGCATGGCATTAAACGTCATGATAATTTAGAGAAGACCATATTGGAAGGATACATAATGGGAAAAAAGAAAAAGAGGAAGACCAAAACGAAGATGGCTGCAAGACATCGTTGACGATCTGGAAATGGATGCCGCAGCAGCAGGCCATCTTGCTCACAACCGAGAGGCCTACAGGAGTGCTGTTAGGGAGGCAAAGTTCCGCAAGGGTCATGCAAATGAATGAATGAATGATTGCAGTCACCATCACTTGTTTTAGGCAAAATGTTAACAGCGGTTAAGGTAAAAGCTAAATGTAATCCTGTCATGCCTTAGAGGCATATAAGGATTTGGTGTTAGTGCCCATATTTTCCTTGACCTGTCAGCGCGCTTGTTAACTATGAGACCCACAAACAAACAAACAAATACAACTTGTTGGTCTGTCAGTAGAAATGTTAATTTTTATCATCAGTCTCATATTCAGTCACATTTTATTCACATGCAAGGGGGGAAAAAAATAATAGAAACAGGTATACAAAATGTTAAACGTGAAACATTGTCTTCGTTAATTCTTCAGAAATATCGATAACATGATACTCGAGTGTGCAAAGTGTGAAAAAAACGACGTTTAGGATCATAAGGTGTTTGCATTTTTGTCCATGACTTTCTCATGAGAAGGATCAAAGAGTTAAGTGTTAATTTTTCGTCTGTTTTTCATGTTTGAATCTGTTGTGTTGAATTTGTATGTGATCCTTGAAAAAAGGCCTTTTGGCAAAATATTGGATTTATATATGGTCATCTTACTTTTTGTCATTCTTGTTCCTGCCAAATCTCCTCACTCTTTCTATCTTTTAGTAAAACTGAAACCATACTCCTGTGTGCCTTGTAAGATGAGTCTCCCTATCACACTGGACAAGGTCAAGCTGAAAGATTTAATTAAGGAACCAATGACTCATCTCTGGTACTAATAAAATATAGAAGTAGAGTCAGGAGCCACTGACTCATCACTGGTACTAATAAAGTATAGAAGTAGAGTCAGGAACCACTGACTCATCTCTGGTAATAATAAAGTACAGAAGTAGAGTCAGGAACCACTGCCTCATCACTGGTACTAATAAAGTACAGATGTAGAGTTAGGAACTACTGACTCATCGCTGGTACTAATAAAGTATAGAAGTAGAGTCAGGAACCACTGACTCATCTCTGGTAATAATAAAGTACAGAAGTAGAGTCAGGAACCACTGGCTCATCTCTGGTAATAATAAAGTATAGAAGTAGAGTCAGGAACCACTGGCTCATCTCTGGTAATAATAAAGTATAGAAGTAGAGTCAGGAACCACTAGCTCATCTCTGGTACTAATAAAGTATAGAAGTAGAGTCAGGAACCACTGGCTCATCTCTGGTAATAATAAAGTATAGAAGTAGAGTCAGGAACCACTGGCTCATCTCTGGTAATAATAAAGTATAGAAGTAGAGTCAGGAACCACTGGCTCATCTCTGGTACTAAAAAAGTACAGAAGTAGAGTCCCAAAAAGAAGTGCATTGCAGACCATCATAATACTATCAACAACCTGGACAAGGACATGGTCAAAGTCATGATTTAAAGAAGGCGTCACTAAACCTTGCAGTCACACCCAAAGCATTTTGTTATGTGTGGATTGTATAACAAAAATTTTGAGTATAACAGGGTCAAAGCGTGGGTGTTTGAATTGGTGTATAAACAGAGTGGTCGGTAGAGAATGCTGTTACTGCCAGAAATGTGTTCACAGAGTAATATGATGATGTGTTAATGTTATAACCCATGTTTTTTTTTTTGGTCAAAAGTTTGACTTTAATGTTCTCAATGATTTTGACTGAAGGTTTATTAGCTGGTATTTTAGACTTAAATTATTATTTTCTTTGCATACACTATTTGTATTCTTATTTTCTTTGGATAACATTGTTTGTATCATTGTTTGTTCTTTTCATGCATTATTTGTATTATTATTTTTTTTTGCATACATTATTTGGGGACCGGGTAGCTTAGCACTCGTCTAGCAACCGAATGATCGAGGGTTCGAATCCCCAGCTGAGCACGATTTTTTTCCCGACCAATACGGCCCCGAGGTCGACCCAGCGTTGTAAAATGGGCTCCAGAGAAAATCTGGGAAGGAAAGGCAGCGAGGAAAGGAACTGGCCACCCTTCCTCATACGCTGATGCCCCAGCATAATGAGGCCTCTAAAGCTTCATCTCCTACAACATTTGCTATGGGACCATCTTTCTTATCTTACATCCTTCCCGTGCCGTTAAACGTCACATAGGGCTCGCATAGTTGTTTGCCAAATTTTCCTATTCTCAGGCGAGTCTTTCAACTTCATGAAGGGGTGTTATGCCCACTAAACTGGCTTCTCTTAACAATGTACTCTTCAGAGTTTCACGTGGTCGACCGCTTTTTCTTCGGCTTGTTGTGCTTCACTTGATAGCTTGTTTTGGTATTCTCTGAGTGTTTCTTCTCATCACATGGCCTACATATGTCCATCTTTACTATCTGTACCCATACATTGTTTGTCAGAACAATACCATCTATTATGTTTTTATTATTAAGTGTCATGCTGGACAGCACTGGCGATCACACTTCTCCATCTCGCGTGGTCCTTAGTGTTTCCATTTAATGCAGATACTTTTCTCTTTCCCCTCCCATGCCACTTGGCCAGTCCCGTGAGATATTTTCTCTCTTGATCTTCCTCTCTTCCTTTTTTCCCCCTTGAACTTTCCAGTCATTTCCAAGTTCTCTAACTTCTGTCTCCTCATGACTTGTTAAGAAATTTTGATTGCCCGTTTCTTCTTTTTTTTTTTAACTACTGTAGCTTTCATTGTTCTGAGACAAGGAAATTTTGTGTTTCGGTCTGTTTAGGGTATGTGTTGCACCTTTCCCAACAACCACATTTAGTTTGCTTCCATTTTACCCATTACGTTAACCCACATCAGTGTTAGTCCTCTGTTCTCCTAGAAGCTGGTGGCTTCAGCTGAGACCTTGAACAAGATACGAGTATCTGAAGTTTTATTATTCATTTAGTGATGCTTATGTAATAAGAGACATTGGCATCTTCATTGTCAGAGAGTGGTTCATTCATTCATTCATTCATTAAATGCCACGTCAAGATTGGCATCTTCATTGCCAGAGAGTGGTTCATTCATTCATTCATTCATTCATTAAATGCCACGTCAAGATTGGTATCTTCATTGTCAGAGAGTGGTTCATTCCTTTCATTCATTCATTCATTCATTCATTAAATGCCACGCCAAGATTGGTATCTTCATTGTCAGAGAGTGGTTCATTCCTTTCATTCATTCATTCATTCATTCATTAAATGCCACGCCAAGATTGGCATCTTCACTGTCAGAGAGTGGTTCATTCATTCATTCATTCATTCATTAAATGCCACGTCAAGATTGGCATCTTCATTGTCAGAGAGTGGTTCGTTCCTCTCATTCATTCATTAAGTGCCAGGCCAAGATTGGCACCTTCAGTATCAGAGCGTGGTTCATTCCTGTCATTCATTCATTAAGTGCCATGCTAAGATCATCCTTATTCATACTGTGCTGTCCTTGATGCTGTAAATCTTTTAAAATGCTGTTCTTGTCACATGGCTTTCGATCAGACCTCTGAGGTATGTTTATTCTCTCATCCTTGTGTGTGTGTTTTTTAAAAAATTTCCTTATGTTTTCTAGTGATTATCAGGTTCTCAAAATTATGTATTGTCATCAGATGCTGAAGAATGTTGGACAACCACTAAAACTATAGAAGCATTAGAATGTTGAGAAATGGAAGGATAACCAGGGCAAGAACTAACAACAACAAAAAAAAAAGGGCGAAGGTCAGGCATTTCTGGAAGACTATGAAGACATCGAGTGTTCCTTGAGCAGCTAAAAGGGTCAGAGAGAGAGAGAGAGAAAGAGAGAGAAGAAGAGAGAGAAAGAGAGAAAGAGAAGAGAGAGAAGAGAGAAAGAGAAAGAAAGAGAGAGAAAGAGAGAGCAAATACTGACGAGGTTTAATTATCAATTAGTTTTCATTGTTCTACAACTTCACAGAGAGCGTCTTCATTTGTTTTTTCAAGTTTTCAGTTCTTCTTGTCTGGGTTTCTTCATTGTTAAAGTTTCATAAGCTGCTCATATCGCTGCAGGATTGCTAGAAACTTCATCTGTTGTATATCATAGCCCTGTCTATGGTAGAAACTACATTTGGTATCTTTACCTCCTTATAATAATGGATTGGAGACACTCAGGAATGAGGAATATCTTTATCTCTTAAATTCTTTCAGCAAAATAAGTGAATCACCTATGGGTGGAGTAGGAGAGGGAGGGAGTGTTCACATTGATTCCCTGTAAGATCTGTCTAAAGCTTTCAGAATTATGTTCATAATAACACATATTTTTCTCCGTGTAGCTGTATTTGTCTTCCCACAGCGGCCCCCAGAAAGTGTAAAGAGACTTTAGGAACACCCGTACAGCTAAAAATGAGTGTGTGATGTCTGCAAACAGAACAGACGCTAGAGTGAACCAGGCCTTAGGTCTGTATATGAGTAGAGTCACTCCGGCCTGGTTCTACAGTATCAATACAATTTTACTGCCTAATAATTTAACCTGAAAGCGAATAATATGTCACAGTATATTTCTTTGTCACAGAATATATCTTCTTCTTCTTCTTAAAATTGTAAGATAAACGATAGAATATCAGACGGGCTTGATTGTAGAATTCTTCAAATTTTAAAATAAAATTCATTCACTCAGTTCTTTTTTGTACTATAAATTGTATTTCTATTCAAACTAGTTTTAAAAAAAAAAAAAATCTCCTGCTTAGTTAACCATTACTAACTAAACAAACAAGGCAGCTGATATATGTATCAATGAGGAAAAACTGGAAGAAGTGGAGAGTTTTGAATATCTTGGATCGCTACTAACTAATAATGGAGATACAATGAGGGAAATTAAAAGGAGGACATCTATCACTCTTCAGAAAGTAAAACAAATAAAGAATCTGTGGAGAGGAGCAGACAGAACCACAAAAATACGATTTTTAAGGACATGCATCTTTCCCATAGCAACATATGCCTGTGAGACCTGGACACTTAACAAAACAGCTGAGAAACACATAAATGCCTTTGAATGTAAATACTACAGAAGAGTTCTCCAAATATCGTGGACACAAAAAAGAACAAATATATCCATACTACAAGAGCTTAATATTGAAGAAGGCTGGCTAGTAAAGAGGATTAAAGAGAGAAAACTTAAATATTTTGGACACATTAAACGTCATGATAATTTAGAGAAGACCGTATTGGAAGGATACATAATGGGAAAAAGAAAAAGAGGAAGACCAAAACGAAGATGGCTGCAAGAAATCGTTGACGATCTGCAAATGGACGCAATAGCAACAGGCCATCTTGCTCACAACCGAGAGGCCTACAGGAGTGCTGTTAGGGAGGCAAAGTTCCGCAAGGGACATGCAAATGAATGAATGAATGAATGAATGAATGAGTTAACCATTACGAATATTATTTTTCTGTCTTCCTGTGTATCCATATTACATTCAACTTCTATGACCTCTGAATTTTCAATAACTATCCAAGGAAGTTTGAATGCTTTTCTCTGTGCATTTAGATGAAAGAAACCAAATATAAGGAAACTCCTCGTTCTGTAACTATTAAAAAAAAAAGGGGGGGGGGGCTAGCTATGTTATTGCTCATAGGGTGGGGGGCGGTCTTAGTACATTCGGGGCATGCCCAAGCGTGTTCGACCTTTGACATCAGGATATCCTTCAGTGGTTTTAGAGATCTGACTTCAATGTTGTGTTGGCTGTGTGTAGCACGTGATCTAGCATTTAGTTGGGATTTGCAACAACTGCCTTTGACTACATGTACCGGCGTGAGTCGTTCCCGGTAGTTTTTTTGTTTTTGTTTTTGTTTTGTTTAGGAGTGTTATGGACCAGACAAAAAACAAGTTATTCTTCAGAAGAAGATTGTGTTGAAAGCAATCAAAACAAGACTGGCCGTGTACTGGCTCTCAACCTGTGTCTAATAATGACAATGTTGAAGCTCAGGAGCCCAGTATCAGACGGAAAGTGTTTAAAACTTTTCTTTCATGGTTACTCTCTCGCTTTACCATTCACAAACAGTGAATTAAATAATATCATTGTTTGTGAATGGTAGTTCGGTAACAATCGTGTTTTCATCCGGTCACACAGAAAAAGCAGAAACATCCTAGCCTTGAAAACATCCACAAAACCAACAAGTTCAATGACTGCAAAGGCGAAGTTTATTGTTTCCATTATAATCTTGGCCCAAACGATGATTATAGCAACGCATCTTGGAATAAGAGACCCAAGATCATTGGTTACATGTTTCACAAAACATGGTTATTCGACGGTAGTGCGAGACTTCAATGTTAGTTCTACAACAGAAGGGGGTGAGATATTCAGTATTTTGTTAGGAAAGATAACAAAAAAAATCCCGTTTCCATGCCATTCCGGCATACTGGGGATACGTGTTAGGCCTGTATTTCAAGAGTATCAGTACCCGAAAGTGTGACGTGGTCAGTATCACGCCTGGCCGCATTTATCGTCCGATATTTCCCTGGTACTTATCTCTAGAAGCTGGGTGGACCGCGGGAGTATTCTGTTAATGAAAACTTAAATGATTATCATAACGTGAGCTTTTAAAAATAATTATCTGTTTGGGGTGCCTTACTTATTTAACTTGTATACTGAAAATATAATGAGGAATGTTAGAGAAGATGTTGACATAGAATATTATGATGCAATAACAATTGGAGGTTATGAAATACCAGAGATTAGATATGCTGATGACACAGTATTACTGTCCACAACACAAAAAGGAATGGAAAAACTAATTATGTCAGTCCGTAAGAACAGCGAAGAGAAAAACCTCCTATATTAATGCGAAGGAAGCTAAACTGATGACAACTGATAAAACAAACAAGGCAGCTGATATATGTCTCAATGAGTAAAAATTGGAAGAAGTGGTGAGTTTTGAATATATTGGATCACTGCTAACTCATAATGGAGATACAATGAGGGAAATTAAAAGGAGGACATCTAACGCTCTTCAGAAAGTAAAACAACTAAAGAATCCGTGGAGAGGAACAGACAGAACTATAAAAATAAGATTTTTAAGGGCATGCATCTTTACCATCGCAACATATGCCTGTGAGACGTGGACACTTAACAAAACAGCTGAGAAACACATAAATGCCTTTGAATGTAAATGCTACAGAAGAGTTCTTCAAATATCATGGACACAAAAAAAAAAACAAATATATCCATACCACAAGAACTTAATATTGAAGAAGACTGGCTAATAAAGAGGATTAAAGATAGAAAACTTAAATATTTCTGACACATTAAACATCATAATCTAGAGAAAACTGTCTTGGAAGGGTGCATAATGGGAAAAAGAAAAAGAGGAAGACCAAAATAAGATGGCTGCAAGACATCGTTGATGATCTGGAAATGGATGCATCAGCAGCAGGCCATCTTGCTAACAGCCGAGAGGTCTACAGGAGTGCTGTTAGGGAGGCAAAGTTCCGCATGGGACATGCAAATGAATGAATGAATGAATGAATGAATGTAGTCAGTGAAAAGAAAATGTTAGTGAATGAAAATGTTCTGATAGCTTATTTTGTCTCCTACGTTCTAGCTGACTGCCAGGGGTCTTACAGGTGATCTAATCCCCACCGTACCTTGTCCAGTTTGTAAGCCATTACAGGTGATCTAATCCCCACCGTACCTTGTCCAGTTTGTAAGCCATTACAGGTGATCTAATCCCCACCATACCTTGTCCAGTTTTAAGCCATTACAGGTGATCTAATCCCCACTGTACCTTGTCCAGGTTGTAAGCCATATGTTTGCCAAGTTTGGTTGAAATTGCTCCAGGGGTTCCAGCTTGATGCTGGAACATATATACACCCACACATACACGTTCATTTTTATATTATAGATTACCACCTGGAACTGATGCCCTATAAATCCTGGCCCATTATCTGTTACTATTATAAGGGGCACACCGTGTCTGGTTATAAAACTATCAACCAGTAGTGGTGCCACCGTTTGGCTACGAATGTTAGGTGTGGCGAAACATTCTGCTCAGCCTGAATATTCATCCATCATATGAACAATGTATCTCATACCACTGGCTGTCGTCGGATACGTCCCTGAGCAGAATATGCTTATTTTGTGTATACATGCTGGTGGAATGTCTGTCAGTTGGTACGGCGTCCTGTGTGCTCTCAGATTTCTTGTTTTGCACAATATGCAAATTCTGAGTGTATGACGCTGTCTCTGCTCCCATCCTTGGCCAATAATATTTCTTCTGAATAGCCTGCAACACTTTTTTTCTAGCCTCGCATGACCATTTTTATCATGATATTGTTCTATAACATGGATTCGCCATTTTGATGGAACATACAGTGTTTCCTCGTCATTTTTTTCTTTCTCATCAGGATATTTCTTCTTAGCCTGAAATTTTCATTCTCCAATGTTTCTATGTTCTGCTCTATTAATTTCTGTTTTAATTCTCTTATTTCTTGACCTCCATCTTGTTCTTGGGCTAAGTCTACTTCTTTGCTCGTCCATTGTATCTTCCAGAGATAGATTTTCCTGTATGATGTCAGGCTGAGGAAGTAGATCATGTATCAGAAAATCCCGTGGAAGAAAGGTGAAGGGGTTAATTACATTTACTTCCAACATATTTTCCTTCTTGTCATTACTCGATGATTCTGTATCTGTGCAAACTGGTTCGTTTTTCTCATTGGGCCTTGAAAACATGCCAGCAATATTATCCTTGCCTGGCACATACTGAATGGTCTGTTACATGGGAATGGATAAATGGTGTCTAATCCTGTATTTTTTCTGTTTTTATGGTCTCTGATTTGAGTAGGTTCATCCAGCCTTTACTATCAGCTTTAGTGTGGAGCGCATAGTTATGGAGCTTTCTTTAAAGCAAACATTCTTTCACAGTGTTATGCCACTTCTCTGTGATCTAGACATGTAGCATGGCCTTGTAAGTAATGATTATCTCTCTCTCTGAACCTTAAGTGCCCAGGGCACATGGGGCTTCCGCAAGGGTTTTCCACAAATGCCTAATGTAATGATTATAGTTATTATTATTATTATTATTTATGAATATATTTTAGGCATAACAGCAACAGAAAAAGTAAATAATAAAAATTAGAGCAGAGAAACAAACTTTCTTGACACTGTATGACTGGACGCGGACATGTGTAAACAGAATAGAAAAGACGAATAGAAGAGACAGACACAATGAAAAGCGAGGACAGAATAAAACCTCCGACATGTGAGAGCAAGATAATGACTTAGGTAAATGACCATTCATTCATTCATTTTCATGTCCCTTGCGGAACTTTGCCTCCCAAACAGCTCTCCTGTAGGCCTCTCGGTTGTGAGCAAGATGGCCTGCTGCTATTGCGTCCATTTGCAGATCGTCAATGATTTCTTGCAGCCATCTTCGTTTTGGTCTTCCTCTTTTTCTTTTTCCCATTATGTATCCTTCCAATACGGTCTTCTCTAAATTATCATGACGTTTAATGTGTCCAAAATATTTCAGTTTTCTCTCTTTAATCCTCTTTACTAGCCAGCCTTCTTCAGTGTTAAGCTCTTGTAGTATAAATATATTTGTTCTTTTTTGTGTCCACGATATTTGGAGAACTCTTCTGTAGCATTTACAATGACAATTGTGTAGCCGAAATTGACGCAGACTGACACACATGACACCTATTAGTGTTACGACCATATTAGGACGCTACTGCACACGGTTTTTAAATAAAGGAGTGACCAAATCGGCCATCTGACCAATTAAATATTTAGAGGAGTGGCCTATTGGACAACTGACTTAGACATATAAGTCACAGGGCAGTTTGAATGACGGACAGTCAGGGACAATCAGACGATCAGAGAAGAACAGCAGACAGAGAGGGACGATCGAGGGGGGAATCGTCCGACCAAAGACGGGCAGTAAGCGAAGGCCGATTGAGACGGTAGAGGAAGACTGCCAGAGAGAATCGGACAGACAAGAGAAGAAAGAGGATGAGACGATATAAAATCAGAAGTAGTATTAGACTGATGACGTGTTTCAAGTGATTAAGAAGATTTGTAACAGAATAACATTCTGTACAGATTGTTTTGTGTGTAACCCTGTGGTTGTGGTCTGGTAGACCACAACTCATCACTGTATGCCAAGCACAGAGAAAATATCTCGTGTTTCGAGAGAATTCTGAGTCACGTGGTTGAGGTTAGGCGGGAGGTGTGAATGAGTTGAGAGGAGAGTTTTTGGTCAGAATGTTGTAGCGAGAGGTTGTGTGTTTGATTCTAGGAAGGGATAGAGATTCTGTAGTTAAATTGTTGTAGTTGATGGATTGTTTTTCTTAGGACAAATTGTTGTAGTAGTCATGTAGATTTGTGTGTCGATTTGTCCACGTTTTATTTGGACAAAGGTTGAATGTCTGACCTAGTCCCATGGCGATGTTAATCGCCCGGACTTATGTGTTTTTTTGGATGATCATTTGTAATTGTATCCATCAAGTTTACACTCTACATCGTTACAACACTCGTCGTACAAATGGGATCTCATCATTAAACATATACAGTGTGTCTGCTGAATCCCGTGATGTTTGGATTCATGTTAAGTGTTAATTGTGGTGTAGAGTTGTTGATTTACATGTAACTGGTCACGTCATGTATGGATGAGTAGCGGAGTCAGTGTTACCTGGGTTGTCCTGTTACAGAGTGTATATCAATGTAATGTAATGTATGTTGAGTCTCTGAGCCTAATGCTCATTGTCTGAATGTAATAGTCACGGTACATAACACTATATGTACAAACAAGTTTATTGCTCATGTAATATAATCGTGTCACATCACACAGAAAAAATGACTCCCTGTTTGGAAGAGATTCTATTTTAGTAGTACCGTGTCACTAATTTTGTAGTGACCGGGTCTCTACTTTAGATTTGTTACTTTGAAACTTCGAGTAAAGAAATTTCAGACGAGAAATTAGCAGACCACGTGTTGCAGATCTATTAGAAAACAGAGTTCAGAATCGTCCTAGTATCACATGTAGAATATCTTCAAATTGAGAACATTGCCGAAATGCTGTATGTAGAATATGATTGAGTTTGATATTGTGAACAAATGATTAAATGATTCAATCTAATTGATGTTGTCGACAATACATCTTGAACTTATTTGTCAGAATTAAATACTGCAGTGAACATTTCATCGGACTTGCTCTAGATTTAGTGAATGTGGTAAAGTTTTGTGAAACCTGTGATGTGTTAGTCAAAGAACACCTGTAAGCTTCAATTCAGTACGATAGGACTATTCAGAAATATATAATTCACAGTCATATAACATTATAGACAGTCTATGAGACAGAAAATAGATAGGGCGCAATTTCTCCTGGTGTAGCGGTGTACAATCTGGAGACATACTTTCCCTCTGCATCAGCACTGCCCTGGTCGTCGTTAAGGATGCATCACAGTACAGGATCATAGGCTTTCTTATGTCTGGGTATGCCGATAAGGTCACGTTCTCTAGGTCCTCCTTCAGCTGTTGAAAGGTGGCTTGACAACTACTTGACCATTGGAATCTTGTGTTCTTTCTTGTCAATGCTATCAGGATTTCTGCCTTTTCAGAAAAAACCTCCAACGAACCTCCTGTAGTATGATAGAACACCAATAAAGCTTCTGACTTTGAGCACCGTTTTCGATGGAGCCATCTCTCGTGTGGCTTTTACTTTTTCCCGGATCTGGAGATACACCTTTTGTTCCTGTCTTGTTACCCAAGAAATTTAACTCAGTTCTGGCAAAGTCACATTTCGTCATCTTTGTCAAATACTTGCTGAATGTGCTTGACGTGGTCATTGAGGCTTGTCTTTGTAAAAACTAGAATGTCCTCTATATATGCCAATGCACGGCGTGAAAGTCCCTGCAAAACCAAATCTATAAGAGCGACAGAAACAGCTGGCGAATTGGATAAACCATATGACAGTCTGAAAAAGTGAAATTTACTATCAACTGGAAGAAAAACTAGTCTTTATCTTCGACTGTTCGCTTATGGTCAGTATCCAGATTTTGCGTCCAGAGTCGTGAAAAATTTGCCGCCATCCAAAAACCGACAGTACTTCCTCTGTATTTGGCATCTGGTATACTGCAGGTGTTGTAATGCTGTTAAGCTCTCTAAAATCGCAGCAAAACCTCCGAGAACCGTCTTTCTTTTGTTATTAATACAATCGGTCAATTCCACCGTGAGAGAGGTGCTCTTTCAATCACTTTCGCATCAAGCATATCCCCAATTGATTTTTTAATTACCTTTCTGTATTTCAATGGGGGTGGGGGTACGGTTTGGTGTAGACTGGTGGATGGTTGCCCGTAGTTACGCCCTATATCTGTCCTCCCTAGCTCGAGGCCATTCACGGCAAACCAGTCTTGATTATCTCTTATTAGTTTTTGTACAACTTGTTTGTGCCCCTCTTCTACTCTGAGTTGAGACAGCAGCTGTTGTAATCTGTGAACTGTCTTTGTTTGAGAACTACCTTCGTCGGCCGCCTTAGACTGTGTGATGTTTATCTGCAAGCATTTCTCACACTGGCCTACAATTTGTCCTTTTCGAATTCGCATGTGTTTGTTGGAGTTGTTTACCAAGGTGATTGGCACCTGTCCAAACCTATCTATCTGAGATGTCGAATCTACTAGCTCAGGTAAAGGTATCTCCTGCATGACACCTCGTTCATGGTTTTGCTATAATCACCCCATCCAACATTGATCCTTGTCAAGTTTCTCTGAAGTTTTGCCGGAATGATATTTAATTAATGTACGTGGTTTTATTACCAAATCTACCCTGCTTTTTTATGGTGGAACCAATCTCTTGTTCATCTGTCATCTGTATTGATTTATCATTAATACCAGTCCTCCGTAGCTAAATCGCTAAAGACGCACTTCAAAAGTGCAGTGCCAACTGGAAGATCACGGGTTCAATCACGGGACCGGGATTAAAAAAAAAGCAACAGCTCACAAGACCTCTGGGAGTCATGACCCAGAGGGGCCCACCCACCTTAGAGTGTCAGGAGTTTAATAGGGCCAAACACTTGTCTGAGGGGGGGAGGTACTTCCTCTGATGATCAGAAGGAGTTGTGTTGTTGTTCCGCTCTCTACAGTAGAGAGTTTCCTGCATATTTAATAAGAAGGGTTTTATCAGCCAGATTTAGAATGATCTTCTGTTCCTGTAAGAAGTCTCTGCCCAAAATGAAGGGGTGATTCATATTCTTCACCACGGACACTTTTTGTTCATAATTCCGATCTGCCACTCGAAAACCAAGTATAGCCACTCCCACAACCTGTGCTTCATTGTTATTTACTGACAGAAGAGTACGTGTTGCCTGATGTAGAGGCTGATGGTGCCTTATGGGAAACCATAAATTCTTCCGCATCAGACAAACTGCGCTCCCAGTATCAATCAAAGTATGCACTATCTTATATCCTTCCCGTGCCGTTAAACGTCACATAGGGCTCGCAAAGTAGTTCGCCAATTTTTCATGTCTTCGGCGAGTCTTTCAACCTCATCAAAGGATTTTATGCCTGTTAATTTGGCCTCTCTTAACAATGTCCTCTTCAGAGTTTCACGCGGTCTGCCCCTTTTTCTTCGGCCTGTTGTGTTCCACTTCATAGCTTGTTTTGGAATGTTGGTGTTGCCATCGTTCTCACATTCCAGAATCCAATCCTTGTCACATGTTTGGGGCCGACGAATGAGCTCCTCGGAGTTGGCATCCCTGATGCTCGGTTGGTTTCTCTGCGAGTTTCCGTAACGATATCTCTTTTTCACATCTGGAGTCGCCTCTAGATAGGTCCCAGGATAAGGTTGTTAGCCTTATGCTCAACTCCCGGTACACGATAAGTGTGCACTATCCCGTGTGCAATTTCCGTGGGATTAGTACAAACCGTTTTATTAGAATGTATAAAATAGGAAAAAAGTAGGAGCAGCTTTATTACCTAACGATTACAACTTAACGATTACAACTTTGTAATCGTTAAGTAATAAAGCTGCTCCTACTTTTTTCCTATTTTATACATTCTGGTATCACAGCTTTACTGCAGTGCTTCGTGTATAGTTGTATACTTATACACTAATTATTAAGCCGTTTTATTAGAGTGCATGTTTATATTACTGACAAGTCGACTCTGTGGCGTGCGTTGAGGCATAACGGGTCTCTTTGCTGACCTCCTTTTACGTTTCCCTGATAACCGCTAACTTGTCTTGACCTCGCTTGGTGACGTGTACTCTCTGGCGTGGGTGGAGAATGACTGCAGGAATTAGGCTGTGAGAATTCTCTACCTGTCGATCCAGCAGTTTCACAATGCGATCAGTTTGCCCACATTCACAGCATCTTCAAATGTTGTCGGTGTTCTGCCTGGCCGGGTTTCTGCATGCAGGGGGGGGGGGGGGCCGGGCTGAGGTATATTTCTCCCAGGTGACTGGCTCGTGTTTGTGTTGAACCAACAGTACCTGGCTGTGTGGTTTGCTTTACCACATCTGTAACAAAGTCTTCTACTGTGTGTCTTTTCTTGGATCACATTTGCAGCCATACAATATTAACCACTTGGTTAAGCCACACGTGAATATTTTGTAGCATAGCCTTGTAAGTAATGATTATAGTTATTATTATTATTATTGTAATTATTATTATTATTATTAGTGACATGATCAGGAATAAAGAATGTATTGGGGGGCAGAGAAGTTATAGTTAGAGGAGCGAGGAACGGATACTCGGTACTTCAAAGACCTGATCAAAGGTAAAACCGTATCGATAGATCTGATAGATCGTGAGAGTGGTCCAGTTCTAGAGGTGCGACTTCGCGCGCACATGCAGTAGCCCAGGGGGAACAATTGACCAGTAGATCAAAGACTGAACAGAGAACGGACTAGGTCCCGAAGCAGGGAACATGAAAGAGATGGTGGACTTGTTAATGGGAGGTAACAATTAGACGACAGAGAAGAAAGCGAAGACGCCAGTTGCGACCGGTTTTGGCGTGGTCAGAACTTACGAATATAAAGAAGGGAGGAGGATTCAGAAAGAAGAGGGGCGAAGAGCAGATAGGGGTTCTGATAGAGAGAGGAGACGCAGAGAGGAGGGGAAGAGGCATTCAGCAAGAGAAATGTAGAGATAGTGACATAGAGTTAGATTGAACTAGTGTAGCAAGAGATCGTACAGTAATTGTTACCAAGAGCTTTCGTATTACTGAATATTGTGAACGCTGCTTAAATACTGCTTGTAGAATTATGAGAATTATGATATTGTGATTTTGTGAGATTTCGTGCTACTATGATGAAAATAATGAAATGTGTATAATCTTGCCTATGCCTATTATTACAAGTGAGTTATCAGCTATACGTATTGATCATATTGATATTATTTGTCAAATTAAAATGAATCAGTGAAATGTTCATGAGAAATCTACTATTGCCATGTATGTGAAACTTCAATGTGAGATGTGAGGAGGAAAGAGTAACTGCTTGAATAATAAGATAGGACCAAGAACAATCATCTTGAAGAACAAAATGAACTAAATCTTTGTTATAATGGTGCCCGTGCCTATTCCTGACATTTGGGAGGAGACGACCTGGCGTATAAGCGGCCACAATGAGAAGTATTGACTACTAGCGATCACGTGCCAGACTGTTGAACCGATGTGATTTAGGAAAAACGAGAAATGTACTGAGCAGGTGAAATTTCAAAATAAGAAATATAACAAAGATGAAGCGACAGAGTAAAATGATCATTAATATTCTTTTTACTGATGTGAGGATTCAAGAGGATGTGTGCTTTCTTTTTATTTACCATAAAGGTTTATTAACTTTACATCTTATAAATGGTGGTAGGTTGACGGGAGCACAATTACGAGGTTGCTACATTTTTTGGGGGATGCAAAGGTTTCAAACTGATGTACATACAGGTATACATATCTTGAGGATAATGTGACTTAATTTTTTTATGTTTATGAGACGAGACTAATATGGCTCGCATTGATGATGTACATTTTTTTACATTGCTACTAGGGTATTTTTAATGTTGAAATGCTCAGAAATTGAGAGTGTTAGTAGTATAACACTCTATGTATCTTTTTTATGGTGAATAATAATGTAATATTGCATAATGTTGTATGATGAATGAAGTGCATATACAATATTTTTTTGAGATATGGAAACAAACTTTCATTTGTATTAAGAAGAGTAGGGTGAGATGTTTGGGTGTTGCCAGATTGTTTAGTGGAACCGAGAAGGTTGTGTGGTGATTATCAATACGAGGATACCCTCACCACTAAAAATGGTTGGCATAGAGGGATGGAGACCCAAGAGTTATCATGATAGAGGAGTACTTGGGGGGTAAAATAATTGAAGTCAGTGGAACAAATTTCGTGAGAATACGATGGGAGTATTCTGGTCTTTCAGGAACCAGTACATCACATTTTCAAACTGAGTATGTATCAGGGAATGTGTATGAGATATCCTATGGTTGCCGCTGATGATGAGAAACGGCAGGTTTGTCGACTGAAAATTAAAATAATTGAAGTCAGTGGAACAAATTTCATGAGAATACGATGAGAGTATTCTGGTCTTTCAGGAACCAGTACATCACATTTTCACACTGAGTATGTATCAGGGAATGTGTATGAGATATCCTATGGTTGCCGCTGATGATGAGAAACGGGAGGTTTGTCGACTGAAAATTCATCATAAGGGCAATAAAGTGATTTGTTTTGAGGTTGGGCCTCAAATGTAATGACAAATTATTTTTGGTCATTTGAAAGAATGTATGTTTTTATTTTTCTTGAGTATGTATGGGAATACACTTTGATGCAGAATATGTATAATCTAAAGAAGAAGAATGAATTTATGTTTTATGGGCATGTGTAACAAGATGTAACTATTATTTTACATATTTTTCTATGATGGTTCAGAGTTATTGAGAGAATGTAACTACCATGTAATTGCTTAAAGCAGTCGATATAGCTGACAGTTAACATTCTGACTTAAACGAGGGGAGGTGACCGCAAAGTGATTTTTGTTGGTACTGTGGTCCACATGGAAATACATTTTGGTAGCTCATTACTTACAAGGCACTTTGCTAGTTTTTTTTTAGTCATAATGTTAACAATATGACTTAAACGAGGGGAGGTATGTAGCATAGCCTTGTAAGTAATGATTATAGTTATTATTATTATTATTGTAATTATTATTATTATTATTATTATTAGTGACATGATCAGGAATAAAGAATGTATTGGGGGGCAGAGAAGTTATAGTTAGAGGAGCGAGGAACGGATACTCGGTACTTCAAAGACCTGATCAAAGGTAAAACCGTATCGATAGATCTGATAGATCGTGAGAGTGGTCCAGTTCTAGAGGTGCGACTTCGCGCGCACATGCAGTAGCCCAGGGGGAACAATTGACCAGTAGATCAAAGACTGAACAGAGAACGGACTAGGTCCCGAAGCAGGGAACATGAAAGAGATGGTGGACTTGTTAATGGGAGGTAACAATTAGACGACAGAGAAGAAAGCGAAGACGCCAGTTGCGACCGGTTTTGGCGTGGTCAGAACTTACGAATATAAAGAAGGGAGGATGATTCAGAAAGAAGAGGGGCGAAGAGCAGATAGGGGTTCTGATAGAGAGAGGAGACGCAGAGAGGAGGGGAAGAGGCATTCAGCAAGAGAAATGTAGAGATAGTGACATAGAGTTAGATTGAACTAGTGTAGCAAGAGATCGTACAGTAATTGTTACCAAGAGCTTTCGTATTACTGAATATTGTGAACGCTGCTTAAATACTGCTTGTAGAATTATGAGAATTATGATATTGTGATTTTGTGAGATTTCGTGCTACTATGATGAAAATAATGAAATGTGTATAATCTTGCCTATGCCTATTATTACAAGTGAGTTATCAGCTATACGTATTGATCATATTGATATTATTTGTCAAATTAAAATGAATCAGTGAAATGTTCATGAGAAATCTTCTATTGCCATGTATGTGAAACTTCGACGTGTGATGTACCAAGGTGAGATGTGATGATAATAGAACATTCAATAATAACAATAAATATGAACAATATAAAATAGAATACAAATTGTTATATTTTCCGTGCTGCCATCAAGACGTGTAATATGTTCAGCCGACTACTGTTTCCGGCTAACATAATGTTCATTGTCTTAATTAATGATAACATTTCCTGAGATGGATTGTCCACAATATTTTCTAACGTCTGGCACATTTGTTTCTCTCACTCACTCACTCACTCACTCACTCACTCACTCACTCACTCACTCACTCACTCACTCACTCACTCACTCACTCACTCACTCACTCACTCACTCACTCACTCACTCACTCACTCACTCACTCACTCACTCACTCACTCACTCACTCACTCACTCACTCACTCACTCACTCACTCACTCACTCACTCACTCACTCACTCACTCACTCATCACTCACTCACTCACTCACTCACTCACTCACTCACTCACTCACTCACTCATCACTCACTCACTCACTCACTCACTCACTCACTCACTCACTCACTCACTCATCACTCACTCACTCACTCACTCACTCACTCACTCATCACTCACTCACTCATCACTCACTCACTCATCACTCACTCACTCACTCACTCACTCACTCACTCACTCACTCACTCACTCACTCACTCACTCACTCACTCACTCACTCACTCACTCACTCACTCACTCACTCACTCACTCACTCACTCACTCACTCACACTCACTCACTCACACTCACTCACTCACTCACTCACTCACTCACTCACTCACTCACTCACTCACTCACTCACTCACTCACTCACTCACTCACTCACTCACTCACTCACTCACTCACTTTTTAAAAGTCTCTCCTCCAGAAAAAAGTTTCTACGGCTTCAAAACTTTTTTTTAATATGACCGACCCTCCTAATTTTTGAAGACACACAGACAGACTGACAGACAGTCAGACAGGTCACAACCGCTCCTTGCTTGTCCAAACTATGCCATTCACGGCCATCACCACGTGACAATAACTCATCCTCCTCTTCCTGTCAACCTCTTGCCCTTCCTGTTTACGATCGACCTTGACTCACGAGTTCATGAGGTGCTGTCCTTGACCCTCTCTACTTGGTGATTCGGCTCAGGTAACATACATATGTAGACAAGAAATTTTTTTAAAATGACAATTAATAACTAAACCTAATTGTCCCATATGGTAGCCTGCCACTAGGTGAGAGAAACGGGCACCAAATGTAAACTTTGATGATTAAGGTATATATCAGCCTATAAGGGAGTATAAATTTTAACCCCGTGCTGTCCTACAAATGTAGGTCGAGTGATAATTCCCCCCCCCCCCCAGCTCTCCCTAAGTTCTGGTTCCCTCTACCCTGTAGCAGTCTGGCCACTTGGGACAGCATCATCCTGAGTACATTAACTATCGGCGTACAATACGCATAGTGTTACAACAATGTCCACATAAATAGAAGACACTGAACTAGAAGGTTCAAGTATAATTATCTGCTCACACTGTTTATTAACGTGAATAACGAAACGGTGGACGATAACACAGAGTACATAACACGAATGTCAACTTGCCAACACTTAACAATAGCATGGCTAATTATATCAGTTGACATAATTGTCTCTTTTATGAGTTCCTTCGTCACTTCCTTCCTTTATTCGCGTCAACTGCTTCTGGGGTTCCCTACCCCTCTTCTGGCCACACATCTTCTCACTCTGTTATCTACCTTATGACACTGGACATTGGTGCATTCTGTGCCTGGTAGCCCCAGTTCGCATTTCCTTGTGATAACGAGTCTGTTGCCTACGCAACCTTCTCTTGTTCCATAGCTCTTAACTTCATTCCACCATATGACACCAGTCATTGCTTCTCCGCGCACCCTTCCTTGTGCAAGGCTCCTAACTTCATCAACTATGTCTTGCAGCTATCTTCGCCTTGGTCTTCCTCTCTTTATTTTTCCCATTATGTACCCTTCCAAGACAGTTTTCTCTAGATTATCATGACATGTATCCAAAATATTTAAGTTTTCTATCTTTAATCCTCTTTACTAGCCAGCCTTCTTTAATATTAAATTCTTGTAGTATGGATATATTTGTTCCTTCTGGTGTCCATGGTATTTGAAGAACTCTTCTGTAGCATTTACATTCAAAGGCATTTATGTGTTTCTCAGCTGTTTTGTTAAGTGTCCAGGTCTCACAGGCATATGTTGCGATGGTAAAGATGCATGCCCTTAAAAATATCATTATTATCAGTTAAAAAAATAGTATATTTAAGATGAACGTATGTATTTAAGAAAGTTTAAAGTTTGCAGTCAAACTCTGATTTGGATTTTGTGAGATTCTAGGCTACATTGCCGGATCTAGACGTTGTAAAGTACTAAGCTACATAACGCTTGGAGCCACCAACTAAAGCATTAGAGGGTGTGTTTGAGACTCTAAATTACTTCTTTTTTTTTTTTTTTCAGTACCTCGATCTAGCATTTCTTGAAGTATAATATGTCATGTAATTGTGACAGTCTAGAGGCTTTCTCAGGTATTTCACGAGTAGGAAATTTCCGAATTCATGTCCGTACGAAGAGAAAGCCGAAGACGAACGAAGAAAGCCGAATTGGGAAAAATACTCTCTTATCGAACTTGGGATCACGTGATTTCCGATCGGGTAGGTTAGATTCACTTTTTGCCAGACCGCAGGTCCGAAAGCGTCTCAGGTGGGCACAGGCCCGAATTACTTGGCCTGGTTAGCCCGGCGGTCAGGTTAGAAGCCAGTCTTCACTAGGATACGTGAGTGAGCATTTTATCTGTAATATTTTTTGTTCAGATTGTGTATTTAGAATAATTTAATGCGAATGTGCTAGATATTTTGTCTTATTTGAAAAGACGTTCATGAGGTAGAAATTGTTTCTCAGTATTAGCTGAAATAAGATACGCCACGTTTACGCTGAGATAACTGACTTTTTGGGGGAAAAGTTGCAGTACTGCCATGTTTCATATTTCATTCTGCATTCTTACATCTTACATCCTTCCCGTGCTGTTAAACGTCACATAGGGCCCGCATGTTAGTTCGCTAAGATTTCCTATCTTCGGCGAGTTTTTCAGTCTCATCAAGGGATGTTATGCCCACTGAACTGGCCTCTTCTTCTTCGGCCTGTTGTGTTCTACTTGATAGCTTGTTTTGGGGGTCCTCTGACCGTTTCTTGTTATGCTTTTCCTTAGGCATTTGTTTTCAAAAGAGTCTAATTTCTTTTCTGTTTCTTTAGTTGTTTTCCAGCTTTCACATACATAAATGAGGGTGGATATCACATTTGTACTGAATAATATTAACTTGGTTTTTGTGCTTATTACTTTTGAATGCCATATGTTCTCAAGATTCTTGAAGGTCAATGCTGATTTTGCAATTCGAGTATAGAAAAAGGAGAGTACAGTTCTACATTAGATATTATCTAATGATTTAAAGGATTTTGCAGAAGCCAGTATTCTGATAAATACTTTATGTAGCTTAGTACTTTACAACGTCTAGATTGTAGCCAAGGACCTCACAAAATCAAAATCAGAGTTTGACTGCAGTATCACAGTGCTTTCTTACATTGATTGTTCTACCCTGTGGTATTGAAATTAGGTGATTTTCTGGTATGTTTCATGCACTTGCTTCTTTAAGTTTAAATTTATCTTATGTAAACTCTTGCTAGTATATCTTATATCTTATATCCTTCCCATGCCGTTAAAAGGTCACACAGGGCTCGCAGAGTAGTTTGCCAATTTTTCCTGTCTTCGGCGAGTCTTTCAACCTCATCAAAGGATTTTATGCCTGTTAATTTGGTCTCTCTTAATAATGTCCTCTTCAGAGTTTCACGTGGTCTGCCTCTTTTTCTTCGGCCTGTTGTGTTCCACTTGATGGCTTGTTTTGGGATTCTCTGATCATTTCTTCTCACCAAGTGACCAACATATGTCCATATCCTTTTCCTCATCACCCATGAGAATGGATGTTGTTCAATCATCTGTCTTATCTTTGCATTGTTCTTGAATTCGTTCCACTTGATGCCAAGTATTTTCCTTAGGCATTTGTTTTCAAAAGAGTCTAATTTCTTGTCTATTTCTTTAGTTGTTTTCCAGCTTTCGCATGCATAAATGAGGGCGGGTATTACATTTGAATTGAATAGTCTTAACTTGGTTTTTGTGCTTATAAGTTTTGAATTCCATATCTTCTCAAGATTCTTGAAGATTGATACTGCTTTTGCAATTCTGATCCTAACTTCCTTTCTGGTGTCACCATCCTGGTCTATGTAGCTGCCAAGGTATGCAAATTGATTGACGTTTTCAATATATGTCCCTTCTATGTGTATTTTTCCATTTTGATTGAGGGGAATTTTCATTATTTTTGTTTTGTCCTTGTTAATTTCAAGTCCTATTTTGGTAGCCAGTGAAGACAGGCTATCTGTTTTTTCTTGCATGGAATTCACATTATTACTGATAAGAGTTCATCAGCAAAATCAAGATCTTCTAGTTGGGTCCCATGTACCCAGTCAATAGCTGTGTTACCTGTGCAACATTGTTTCATTATGAAGTCTGTTGTAATCCCAAAAAGTAAAGGAGACAGTATACTTGTTTCACACCTGTTTCAAGCTGGAACCATTCACTCATCCCTTCTTCTGTCTTGACTGCACAAACATATCCATTGTAGAAGTCCTTAATGATGTTGACAATTTTAGATGGTATTCCATATAGACATAAAATTCTCCATAATGAATCTCTGTGTGGTTTAGGAGAGTACTAATGTACCGAGTTGTAAGATTTACTGGACGGAATCTAAGGTTATTGTTTATTTGTTTCCAACTTTCGGGACAAAACTTGCAAGATGTAAACTGTAGATTGGCTGTGCCTTGGGTGTATGGCTTCGGGAGAAAATAATGTTTAACTGCAAGAGGAAATAATCTTTAGCTGTGAGGATGCAACCCATGTTCGCATAGGAGGAGAAAACTATGTTAAGTTTGAGATCACTGTGTTCAGTTGCATGAAGAAATAATGTTTGGCTTTATGAGGATCTGTGATTTAGGAATGTTTCAGAGTTATGGACAGTTAGTGTTTCTTTGGTAGTTCTGGCTAACTTGGGTGCAGGTGTGTGTTCATCACAATAAACCCTGTTGCCCCTAGCAGCGATCTTTTTAAACAAAATTATTTTATTCTACACTTTGTCTTGTTTATTATTATTATTATTTGTTGTCGTAGTCGAGCGCAAGGGGGGGGGGGGGGGAGTGAAATCGTTTTAGGCTATGACATGGGTAGGAACGAACAGGTTACACGCCTAAGTTCCCCTGGCTGGGTTTAGGCAACTCACACGACTTAATGGGTCACCCACCCACCCCACCCCCAACTTCTAGTAGAATTCATGTGTCCTCAATCCCCGTCCTGCTATTCCGTCCTGTCTACAAGGTCCCCAGACCTTACAGCCACTCATTGGCCGCACGACGAACACAACCAGGTGCTGGTAAGTAGCACATAATCATCTCAGTATTATATTAACTCATTCACTATCCTTCTCCCCCTCTTCGCGGATCCTTTTCACGCCCCCGCCACATAATATGTGAAAACAGTTATCTCAGTCAGTGTGATTACAAAACTTCCTATTAACTGTCCTAATTTTATTTACTGAAACACATGATATTTTTTATGTTTCATTATTAGAAGATCTACGTTAGCTCTAACAGTGAATAGCAAATCAATTTAATTTTAAAAAAAAACACTTATTATTCGCTCATTTTTTTTGTTATATGAGTTTTTTTGTGTGATTTTTAGAGTCATTATTTCAGTCTTTACAGTCAGTCGGATCATGACAGCGAGATTTTGTGCAAATATTCGTATCTAGAGATTAACAGGAATGGCCAACAGCTCATGATCCCAGGTGTTTGTTTTTGTTAGATCTTTTGAGCATAATTTTGTTGATGTTTCTGATGTAATCATTAAAGAAGGGAAAGTTGTTTTATGTCTGAAGTTTTATACGTCTATTTTGTAAACCTGGTTTATTATTATGCATTTGTTTAAATCGCAAACTAAAGCTGTGGTTACATTATGGTCTGATGAAGGAAATTTGAGAACATTCTGCACAGAACACTGTGTTTATTTTTCTCTTTTCTCAAATTCTGACAAAAGAGAAGTGACTGCAAAACTATTTTTTTCTTTTAAAGGGAACAACTTACAAATCACAAAATTACATTGCAAATGTATTTTCTTCAGTTACAATGTGACTAGAGGCGAGGTATAAAAAACAGTTTGCAGTGCTAATTATCTTACTGATAGCTGAGAACCAACAAGACCTGCAAAATCTCTTGGATAAAGTCGCTAAAGAAAGTGAACAGAAAGGCCTTACTTTGAACATCAAAAAGACAGAGACTATGGTTATATCTAAGAAACAGAATCCACCAGCATGCAGTATTCAATTAAACGGAACCATTCTAAAGCAGGTGCAGAAATTCAAATACCTTGGAGCAGTAATAACTTTAGATGGGAAATGCAGAACAGAAATTAGGAACAGAATAGGTCAAGCAAAGACTGCATTTCAGAGAATGAGAAACATATTAGCTAACACATCTTTATCAATGAATGTTAGAAAACGAGTCCTAAAATGCTATATTGAACCTATCTTGTTATATGGAAGTGAATCATGGACAATAGGCAAGTCTGCACAAAAATCACTGGAAGCAGCAGAAATGTGGTTTATTAGAAGAATGTTGTGAATCCCCTGGACAGCAAAAATAACTAATGAAGAATGTATGAGAAGAGCTGGAGAGACAAAAAACCTTGTCAAAAAGATAAGAGAGAGACAATGTACTTTCATAGGACATGCAATGAGAAGAGGAGGCATTGAAAATATTATAACAACAGGAAAAATAGAAGGAAGAAGATCAAGAGGAAGACCAAGAGAAATGATACTGGACAGTCTGACGGGATGGTGTGAGAGGAGATCACCAACTGAACTGATGGCCTGCATGAAGGATCGCGTACTCTGGAGAAGCATAATAGCCAACGCCAGTCGGCACGGCACCTGATGATGAGTGATAATTAACATCAAGTATTGTGTCTGGTATAGAGATTTATGACTTTTAAAAATTGTCAACGTCTCGAACTTTCAGAAAGAAAATTGCTGTCTGTTTATTTCAGTTGGGCAACATCCAAGCTGGGTCTAGTAGTAGTCCTACTAGAATAGACAGAAGTGACACCGGACCAGTGGTTGCCAGTCTATGGCCCGCAGAGTATTGTCAAGTGATCCGCTGCTACGCTATCAGTTTAAGTGACATATCTTGAACAGAAGCAAGCAACAGTTTATGGTTTCGTCATATTGCATTTACGATGGTGGTCAGCAACTTATATGTAATTGCGAAGGTGGCCCTGACATGTAAAAAGCCTGGAAATCTTTTCACTCGATAGTTTAATAGAATGGACACGCACAAGTTAGCGGATGGACCAAATAGAGAAACGTCTGTGGTGAGATGAGGTAGGAAAGAGCAGCCTTGAATCTTAAAAGTTCTAAACTCTCATTTGAAACTGACAGGACTAGAGCTTTCCACCTCACTAACTTGAGTGAAAGGCTGGTAACTCCCACTACAGAATAATTCTAGAAGGTTTATGAGGGTCCCCCTTCTGCCAGGTCCCTACTACAATGCCCTAATATCTCTGATCTTTGGTAATCGATTTCAGCCGCTTCACAATGTTAGCCCATTTAATAGCGTCTTTTTTTTCACAATCGTAGATAGCGTCATTCCCGGCATACGGTGTGCCATAGCCAAGTCCCGGATACACGTGCCATCTGCATACTTCTCAACAATCTCTTTTTTCACCTCCATGGTTATCCTAACCATTTTCTTCGTTGCTTGACTCTTCTCATTAACTTTCTTAAAACTCACTGTTAATGAATTTATACAAAATTTACTCGAAAAAAAACAAAATCACGTGAAAATTCAGAGTTATAGCGCGGGCTGTTTACTGAATAGTAGCAGGAGACCCGCTGACGATCACGGGCAGCCGTAGCATTGTCTCGAAAGAGATAAACAAGGTTAGTGCGAGCAGTCGTTACTCATCGAACTCGAGTCGTATTCCAAACAAATGTCGTGTAACAAACACAATTTCTTGCCTCTGAACAGGACGTATATCAAGTTGGACTTATTTTAAAGCGGACGTATACCGAGGTACCGCTGTACTCAGTGTCACTAGCCCCCGTTGAATGTTTAACGATAATGCTGTATTTTCTTCAGTTAGTCGAACAGACATAAAACTGATATGGCCCCTTGCTTTCTCTCCCACTTCATGTCACCCTGCCCGCCACCTCTCCTACTATTCCTCCCCTTTACAGACAGAGGAGATGGTGCATTGTCCTATCGTAGCAAGGCGGCTGCTTACTCCACTGGAGTCTGTGGTTCGAGTCACGGTCATTCTGTTATTAATTTTCTTTCTGCCACGTGTAAAAGTGCTTTGTACTTTTCGACTTCTGGCCCTACAGCACTGTGCTCTTTCCTTCGAAGTTAGAAAGTCAGTGACAGGGATAGACAATAGAGAAACATTGACCAGCAGAGAAGTACTTAGAGACTACAGCTGACAGAGATAAGTTCGCTAGGAAACACGCGAGACAGCCTCGAAGAATGCACAATAGACAACAGAAGTTTACAGAACAATATGAGGAAGCAGTTGCCAGAAAGAGCTCGATTAGAATAGTTCATGTGAACTGCTACAAGCATTTGCATTTAACCACAAACGGACATCATACTGATACCTTTTTTTTTTCTTTCTGAATGAGTGCTAGAATAGAAATGATTTCTGAATGTTGGTAGTTGGTTATCCATTACATATAGAAGTTCGTTTGCATCATGTTAATCAAGCTACTTATTTTTGTCATTGATTTCTTATCCATTTTCAGGAAGAGAGAAAATGTAAAAAATGCTCATTTAAAGTTGATTATTTGACTGTATATTATCGTGAATTGTTATGCTGGATGTGCATGAGTACGTGATAGCTAACAACAACGATAAACACAGTGCACAAAGAATAACATATTGTTATTGTGAACGCTCTGTCACACACAGCGACATGTTACTGCTTCCACCACCACTTTACAGCAGTGGTTCTTAAACTTTTTTGGTCGCAAACACCTTTCCAGCTTGAGAACAACTGTGGACTCCATTCCGAGCCTGAGAATAACAGTGGACCCCCTATCCAGCGTGAGAATAACAGTGGATCGCCCTTTCCAGCATGAGAATAACAGTGGACCGCCTTTCCATCATAAGAATAACAGTGGACCGCCTCTCCAGCATAAGAATAACAGTGGAGAGGAGCAGACAGAACCACAAAAATAATATTTTTAAGGGCATGCATCTTTCCCACAGCAGCATATGCCTGTGAGACCTGGATACTTAACAAAACAGCTGAGAAACACATAAATGCATTTGAATGTAAAAGCTACAGAGGAGTTCTTCAAATATCATGGACACAAAAAAGAATAAATATATCTATACTACAAGAACTTAATATTGAAGAAGGCTGGCTAGTAAAGAGGGTTAAAGAGAGAACACTTAAATATTTTGGACACATTAAACGTCATGATAATTTAGAGAAGACCATATTGGAAGGATACATAATGGGAAAAAGAAAGAGAGGAAGACCAAGGCGAAGATGGCTGCAAGACATCGTTGATGATCTGCAAATGGATGCATCAGCAGCAGCCCGTCTTGCTCACAACCGAGAGGCCTACAGGAGGGCTGTTAGGGAAGCAAAGTTCCACACGGGACATGCAAATGAATGAATGAAAGTATGGACATCTTTCTTATTTTCTGTGTTCTTTTTTTTTAAAGAATACAGAGACACTAAAAACAAACCAAAAAAAAAAAAAACAACAAGGAATGCTGCTTGGGGAGCTCCCTGAGGGATGAATGACTTACCCTGAAAAACGCATCATTGTGCTTATTTTAGTTCCCTGACACACTCAACAGATGTTTAAACACTTAACACAACATTACACTTACATGAGTCGGCTGAGACGTGGTGGTCGTGGCCAAGGGTTTGACCCCACAAATCATAGCATAAGACTGCACTTGGTTAATTACTTACATTACTTCACAGACACTACCAGGCCTCTTATATTATAAGTTAATGTTATTTGATTACCTTGTCTCCTAGTTAATGTTATTTGATTACCTTGTCTCCTAGTTAATGTTATTTGACTACCTTGTCTCCTAGTTAATGTTATTTGATTACCTTGTCTCCTAGTTAATGTTATTTGACTGCCTTGTCTCCTAGTTAATGTTATTTGATTACCTTGTCTCCTAGTTAATGTTATTTGATTGCCTTGTCTCCTAGTTAATGTTATTTGATTACCTTGTCTCCTAGTTAATGTTATTTGACTGCCTTGTCTCATAGTTAATGTTATTTGATTACCTTGTCTCCTAGTTAATGTTATTTGATTACCTTGTCTCCTAGTTAATGTTATTTGATTACCTTGTCTCCTAGTTAATGTTATTTGACTGCCTTGTCTCCTAGTTAATGTTATTTGATTACCTTGTCTCCTAGTTAATGTTATTTGATTGCCTTGTCTCCTAGTTAATGTTATTTGATTACCTTGTCTCCTAGTTAATGTTATTTGACTGCCATGTCTCCTAGTTAATGTTATTTGATTACCTTGTCTCCTAGTTAATGTTATTTGATTACCTTGTCTCCTAGTTAATGTTATTTGACTGCCTTGTCTCCTAGTTAATGTTATTTGATTACCTTGTCTCCTAGTTAATGTTATTTGATTGCCTTGTCTCCTAGTTAATGTTATTTGAATACCTTGTCTCCTAGTCAGGTTAGCGGGGTAGGGGTATCCCCTATCAAAGGAGAAGTAAGACGCCTCCTTACCTCTGTCATTCTACGGGACACCCTTGGGCAAGGTGGAGTAGCCGTATAGCCCCCCGATCAGGGTGACGTGAAGCCATGGGAGCAGGTGGTGGATGGAATGGGAGAGCAGCTGACAGATAATGTTGGTTATGGTCACCATTCTATGATGGTAGTTAGATGATCTCAATGTAGGGACAATGGCTACGATCAATGACTAGTACAGTCACTGCCTGGAAGGAAAGCAATGGTAAACTATCTTCTGGAAACATACCAAGAAACCCAAGCAGCAATCATGGAAAGTCAATTAGGAAAAAGATCTGGTGGTGAGTCCCCCAGGCCAGATAGATCTAATTTTAACACTGGGGAAGAATGTGAGACAGAGGTCAGTACTAGTAATTGTGATGACGGACAAAATCCTGACGGTGTTACTAAGGAAAACCCCTGCATCAAACTAAAAAGAAAAATAAGAGTAGGAACATGGAATGTAAGAAGTATGTATGAGGGAAAATATCAAGTAATAAGTGACGAGATGAAAAGAACGGGGATACATTTTGGGAATCTGCGAACATCGATGGAAAGGATCAGGACACTTTAAGAGCGTTAATGATAATATATTTATATATTCTGGCGGAGAAGTAGGAGGAAAGAACGGAGTGGCTTTTTATTTGGACAAATCAACATCAAAAGCATTACTAGGCTACAATCCAGTAAGTGATAGAATCCTAACAATCAGACTTAATTGCATTCCTAGAAATGTAACAATCATCCAGATATATGCACCTACATCAGCAGCAGAAGAAGAGGAAGTAGAAAACTTTTATAATACGCTGCAAACGACAATAGACCAGGTACGGAAAAATGATATTGTATTAATAATGGGTGATTTTAATGCAAAAATTGGTACAGAAAGAGCAGAAGATGAAGGACATGTTGTAGGGAAATTTAGCATAGGACATAGAAATGAGGCAGGTGACAATCTAATGGCGTTTTGCATGGAAAATGAGCTAATGATCGCTAACACACTTTTTAAACAACATCCAAGAAGACTTTACACATGGACATCACCTGATGAGAGAACCAGGAATCAAATAGATTACATTTTAGTGCAGAGAAGGTGGAGGTCAAGTATAACATCAGCAAAAACTTTACCAGGTGCTGATTGTGACACAGACCATGAGTTATTAATAGCAGACATGAAGATAAAGATGAAAAAGATAGTTACGGGATCAAGACCACTCCGCTTTGACCTTACAAATATACCAGAGCAATACGGTATAGAAGTGAAGAACCGTTTCTGAAATCCTGATGGCTGTACAGGAGGAGATGACACCAGATGAATTGGCTATGCAGGCCAAAGATATCTTAGTAACAACAGCTAAAGACATGGTTCCAGTAAAGAAAACACAAAAGAATAGATGGACCACAGCAGGTACACTAGAACTGATAAAACAATGTAGAGAAATGAAGACGCAATGGAAAGTGACAAACAACAATAAAGATAAATATAAAACTTTAACAAAATAAGTACGAAGAAACATAAGAAAAGACAAAAAACAATACATACAAGATTGTTGTGAAAGAATAGAAGAACATCAGAAGTGTGGAAGAGATGGTGAAATGTTTAAAGAAATGAAGACATTGACGAGAAATGTCACACCTAAGCTAAATGTAATTTGTGACGAGATGGGGAATACCCTGACAGAGACAGAGGAAATTCTAGAAAGATGGAAGGAATATTGCAAAAGAATGTATGAAACAACCGACTGTGGAAGCAGAAATCAACAGTGTGAATTATTATTGGAGGAGAAAGAACCCGAACCGACAATGGAAGAAGTTTTATGGGCAATAAAGAATCTGAAAAATTGTAAATCACCATTGTGTGATGAGATAACAGCTGAATTTATTAAAGCAGGAGGAAAGGAGTGTGCAACAATCTATCATGCACTATGTAAAAAGATATGGCATTCAGGTGTTTGACCAAAAGAATGGAAAAGAACTGTATTCATACCACTGCCAAAAAAGGGTAACCTGAAATTATGCACCAACTACAGAACTGTTGCCCTGATTAGACATGCCAGTAAAATTCTGTTAAAAATCATAATAGGTAGACTTCGAAAGAAAATAGAAGAAGAAGTCAATATGGTCCAAGCTGGTTTCAGGCAAGGAAGAGGATCAAGAGATCATATATTCAATCTAAGATTAATAATAGAGAAATGCAGAGAGTTTAATGTGAATCTATATTTATCCTTTATAGACTACTCAAAGGCATTTGATTGTGTACAACACCAGAAACTTTGGGAAATAATGGAAAAAATGGGATTTCCAACACATTTGATACAGTTAACATCACTGCTGTATCTAGACCAACAAGCAGCAGTAAGAATAAATGGTGAAACAACAACTTGGTTTGACATAAAACAAAGGGTCCGTCAGGGGTGCATATTGTCACCATACTTATTTAACTTGTATACTGAAAATATAATGAGGAATGTTAGAGAAGATGTAGACAAAGAATATTACGATGCCATAACAGTTGGAGGTTATGAAATACCAGAGATTAGATATGCTGATGACACAGTATTGCTGTCCACAACACAAAAAGGAATGGAAAAACTAATTATGTCAGTCTGCAAGAACAGCGAAGAGCAGAACCTCTATCTTAATGCAAAGAAAACTAAATTGATGACAACTGACAAAACAAACAAGGCAACTGAAATATGTGTCAATGAGGAAAAACTGGAAGAAGTGGAGAGTTTTGAATATCTTGGATCGCTACTACCTAATAATGGAGATACAATGAGGGAAATTAAAAGGAGGACATCTCTTCAGAAAGTAAAACAAATAAAGAATCTGTGGAGAGGAACAGACAGAACTACAAAAATAAGATTTTTAAGGACATGCATCTTTCCCATAGCAACATATGCCTGTGAGACCTGGATACTTAACAAAACAGCTGAGAAACACATAAATGCCTTTGAATGTAAATGCTGCAGAAGAGTTCTCCAAATATCGTGGACACAAAAAAGAACAAATATATCTATACTACAAGAGCTTAATATTGAAGAAGGCTGGCTAGTGAAGAGGATTAAAGAGAGAACACTTAAATATTTTGGACACATTAAACGTCATGATAATTTAGAGAAGACCATATTGGAAGGATACATAGGGAAAAAGAAAAAGAGGAAGACCAAGACGAAGATGGCTGCAAGACATCGTTGACGATCTGGAAATAGATGCAACAGCAGCAGGCCATCTTGCTCACAACCGAGAGGCCTACAGGAATGGTGTTTGGGAGGCAAAGTTCCGCAAGGGACATGCAAATGAATGAATGAATGTCTCCTAGTTAATGTTATTTGATTACCTTGTCTCCTAGTTAATGTTATTTGATTGCCTTGTCTCCTAGTTAATGTTATTTGACTGCCTTGTCTCCTAGTTAATGTTATTTGACTGCCTTGTCTCCTAGTTAATGTTATTTGACTGCCTTGTCTCCTAGTTAATGTTATTTGATTACCTTGTCTCCTAGTTAATGTTATTTGATTGCCTTGTCTCCTAGTTAATGTTATTTGACTGCCTTGTCTCCTAGTTAATGTTATTTGACTGCCTTGTCTCCTAGTTAATGTTATTTGACTGCCTTGTCTCCTAGTTAATGTTATTTGATTACCTTGTCTCCTAGTTAATGTTATTTGACTGCCTTGTCTCCTAGTTAATGTTATTTGACTGCCTTGTCTCCTAGTTAATATTATGTGATTACCTTGTCTCCTAGTTAATGTTATTTGACTGCCATGTCTCCTAGTTAATGTTATTTGATTACCGTGTCTCCTAGTTAATGTTATTTGACTGCCATGTTTCCTAGTTAATGTTATTTGATTACCTTGTCTCCTAGTTAATGTTATTTGATTACCTTGTCTCCTAGTTAATGTTATTTGACTGCCATGTCTCCTACTTAATGTTATTTGATTACCTTGTCTCCTAGTTAATATTATTTGATTACCTTGTCTCCTAGTTAATGTTATTTGACTGCCTTGTCTCCTAGTTAATGTTATTTGATTACCTTATCTCCTAGTTAATGTTATTTGATTACCTTATCTCCTAGTTAATGTTATTTGATTACCTTATCTCCTAGTTAATGTTATTTGCTTACCTTATCTCCTAGCTAATGTTATTTGATTACCTTATCTCCTAGTTAATGTTATTTGATTACCTTGTCTCTTATTTAATATTATAATATCCGAGAACGCAGCTCCTGATCCTGACCATCGAAAAGAAAGCTGCCTCCACCGAGGTCAAGGACTGACTTTACACCCCCCCCCCCCCGCAATGAAAATACACCTCCTGGGCAGTGGAGCTTTCAGTCTGACCCAGTCTGATCGAAACCAAAGGCAACTGAACACATCACATTCGTAATAAAAGCCGGTTACCGTACAGAAAATGTGAACACTAACATCATATCCCTGTGTGCCTCTAAGGCATGACAGGATTACCTTTACCTTTTTTTGACCTTATGAATGCATCTGTAAATATTTGGCTGATATAATCTACCACGATAATCGAAAACTGTTAGAAGGATGACACTGGGTGGTTCTCACAGTTAAACTAGCTGGGGGATTGGGGGGGGGGGTTTGAGGACAGACAGGAGATCAGACACGATACTGACCACATCACACTTTCATGTGCTGAAGGTCTTTTAAATACAGGACTAACGCCGTATCCCAGCATGCTTTAATGACATAGAAACGGGAATTTTTACCTTTTTTTTAACAGGAAATGTTACTTATACTAAATGTTAATATTGCCCGATTTGGTTATTTTGTTTAGTAATTTCACTAACGAAGGTTCCAGAAGATAACCGAGTGATGAAAGTATCCATTCTGAGGTAGGTTCTATTTTCGGAATCATCATCATCATCAGTCATCCTTGTCACGGTACAGCGGTCACAATGCAGTGAGATGATCTCTTCACCCCATTTGATCTCTTAACACCTTCATAAACCTCCAGACATATCGTGTTTCCCATGCTTGGAGTTGTCTACAAGACCTGCTATTGTCTGTCAACGCGTCAAAAATTTCTTGTTTCATTTTTGTCAGTTCTATTCTTGATGTTCGGGTATGCGCTAGAAAAATTTCTTGTTTCATTTTTGTCAGTTCTATTCTTGATGTTCGGGTATGTGCTAGAAAAGTAAAGAAAAAAGTATTAGCGTTGGACTTTCCTCTAGCTCTATAGTTCTACCCTCCATGACTTGTTATTCATTTATTCCTGTCTCGCCGTTTTTAAAAACTAAAATTTCCCTCATAAATAATTTAAATTATACTATTACAAGTTTTTGTACTGCCAACTTTTACTTTTGATTTTTTTTCTACTCCGAATTAAATAAGTCAACATCGTCCTCATGCCATGGCCTAAATTTTGATTGTAATTTTATCAATCATTTCATTCATTTGTTTGCATGTCCCTTGCGGAACTTTGCCTCCCAGACACCACTCCTGTAGGCCTCTCGGTTGTGAGCAAGATGGCCTGCTGCTGATGCATCCATTTGCAGATCGTCAACGATGTCTTGCAGCCATCATCGTTTTGGTCTTTTTCTTTTTTCTTTTTCTTTTTTATATCTGTAAAAAATACTCTGTCCCTATGGGAAAGGGCGTATTTTATCATGTGAAGTGCCAAAGAACCATGTCAAAGAAAGGTGTGGGTTTTTCAAGTGATGAACTCTTGGCCATTATGTAGATCCTGTTTCTTGCAAAATACATAAAAATTAAAAAAGGGAAGTCCATTTGCCCATGCTGCAAATACTGAGTTAGAAGTTTACGTCAAACTCGGCTGTGAAGAGGCGCTGAGCTGTGAAGAGGCGCTGAGCTGTGAAGAGGTGCTGAGCTGTGAAGAGGCGCTGAGCTGTGAAGAGGCGCTGAGCTGTGAAGAGGTGCTGAGCTGTGAAGAGGTGCTGAGCTGTGAAGAGGCGCTGAGCTGTGAAGAGGCGCTGAGCTGTGAAGAGGCGCTGAGCTGTCTTTCAGCGCGGGTATTTCCACACTGAAGATGCAGCAAGATCTGGAAGACTTTCAACAATACTAGCTCCGTGAATTGCTGACCATTTTCATGACCTAATTTACACAGATCGACGAATTCCGGATAAAACGTTTGCTGAGGTACCAGGTATATCCAGGTAGGGCATGGGTTTATAAATCACGAATATTTGGATGTGCAGAAAATGTCGGCCATGTGTTCCGAAATATCTGAATTCGAACTGGAAAGGAAACATTGATTTTGCAGCATTTTGAGCTATATGATGGTAGCTTTTTGGAACAACCCATCACTGTTGATAAAACATGGTTCTGTAAACTTTAAGGTGGTGCATATATTATCTCTAATAAATGCTGATTTTAAGTTTAGTCATAATTAAGAATATTCTAAAGTTCCATAAAAAGTACAGATGTACTGAGAGACTATATTCTAAAGTTCCATAACAAGTACAGATGTACTGAGAGACTATCTTAGCAACCTATAAACGTCTCCGGCTTTTCTTCCGTGGTTTCCAAAGTTGAACTTAAAATGTCTGTATATGTATATGAGATATAATGATTACTTTGTCACTAGTCTCGCACTCCCAACTTAATACAAACAGCATGAACACCAGATTCAAAGTCTTAACTGCTATGTAATTACTTATTGACTAGACAACAATAACAAACCACGGCCACAAAATCAAGGACTAAAACTTACACTCACAAAGAACATTTTTAGTATACAACATACAAAAACGGGGAATGATGATAATGATGATGATTCACATGAAGAATAGATGGGCCATGTAATAACTAATTCAATTCAGTGAGTGAATGACTGATAATGAACAATGAATAAGCAAACATCTTTGGCCCACCCATCACAGGCTATAACCCTGTAATATAGATATGTGTGTGTGTGCGCGCGCGCGAGCGCACTAAGCCGGAACAACACACCAAAAGCAACATCGGAGTATTAGGCTCTAGCAAGGACGTACTCATCCCCGCCAAAACGTAACACTTCACAGGTGCAGCACAGTGACCCTGAGACCAAACATTCCTTACAGCTCCGGCGCTCGGGATCTACAAAGCCGAAGACATTCAACGCCACAAACTTAGCAGCGAAGCTTAGGGGACCATTGTTTAGGGGGAAAGTAAAGTTTTTTTGATGATTGACTATCTTCTAAGATGCCGAACATTTAATGCTCTAAACTCAATGTGCCGATTAATGGATGATTGATTGATTGTTTGATCTTTATTTTTAGCAAAAGGGTGAAGAATTGAGAACATAGGTTCGTCTGACGTTCTTTCTTTTGTTTTTGGAACTTCCTCTCTCTTCCACACATTCTACATCAGATAGTACAAATGTACTATGCACAAAACAAATATAATTAACACTAAAATAACAAAACTAAAAAATCTAATAAAACATTTACGTTTCATTCTTATTAATACACTCACTACAGAAAGTAACTAAATACATACTTTTAAAAAAGTTATTCTCTTAGTCTCACAACATAATCAATAAGTCACTGTAGTTATTGTTTTATTGATTCGACATACAATGAAAATGAATTATAAGTAATGGATATATAGTTCGCGTTATTTGACTACCTTGTCTCCTAGTTAACCTTATTTGTTTAGCTTGTCTCCTACTTAATGTTATTTGAGTACCTTGTCTCCTACTTAATGTTATTTGAGTACCTTGTCTCCTACTTAACGTTATTTGAGTACCTTGTCTCCTACTTAACCTTATTTGAGTACCTTGTCTCCTAGTTAACCTTATTTGTTTAGCTTGTCTCCTACTTAATGTTATTTGAGTACCTTGTCTCCTACTTAATGTTATTTGAGTACCTTGTCTCCTACTTAATGTTATTTGAGTACCTTGTCTCCTACTTAATGTTATTTGAGTACCTTGTCTCCTAGTTAATGTTATTTGAGTACCTTGTCTCCTAGTTAACCTTATTTGTTTAGCTTGTCTCCTACTTAATGTTATTTGAGTACCTTGTCTCCTACTTAATGTTATTTGAGTACCTTGTCTCCTACTTAATGTTATTTGAGTACCTTGTCTCCTACTTAATGTTATTTGAGTACCTTGTCTCCTACTTAATGTTATTTGAGTACCTTGTCTCCTACTTAACGTTATTTGAGTACCTTGTCTCCTACTTAATGTTATTTGATTGCCTCGTCTCCTTATATCTTATATCCTTCCCGTGCCGTTAAACGTCACACAGGGCTCGCAAAGTAGTTCACCAATTTTTCCTGTCTTCGGCGAGTCTTTCAACCTCATCAAAGGATTTTATGCCTGTTAATTTGGCCTCTCTTAACAACGACTTCTTCAGAGTTTCACCTCGTCTGCCTCTTTTTCTTTGGCTTGTTGTGTTCCACTTGATAGTTTGTTTTGGGATTCTCTGATCATTTCTTCTCATCAAGTGACCAACATATGTCCATATCCTTTTCCTCATCACCCATGAGACTGGTTGTTGTTCAGTCATCTGTCTTATCTCTGCATTATTCTTAAATTCGTTCCACTTGATGCCGAGTATTTTCCTTAGGCATTTGTTTTCAAAAGAGTCTGATTTCTTGTCTATTTCTTTAGTTGTTTTCAGCTTTCGCATGCATAAATGAGGGTGGATATTACATTTGAATTGAATAGTCTTAACTTGGTTTTTGTGCTTATAACTTTTGAATTCCATATGTTCTCAACGTTCTTGAAGATCGATGCCGCTTTTGCAATTCCGATCCTAACTTCCTTTCTAGTGTCACCATCCTGGTCTATGTAGCTGCCAAGGTATGCAAATTGATTGACTTCTTCAATATCTGTCCCTTTCTATATGTATTTTTCCATTTTGATTGAGGGGAATTTTCATTATTTTTGTTTTGACCTTGTTAATTTCAAGTCCTATTTTGGTAGCCAGTGAAAACAGGCTATCTGTTTTTTCTTGCATGGAATTCACATTGTTACTGATAAGAGTTATGTCATCAGCAAAATCAAGATCTTCTAGTTGGGTCCCATGCACCCAGTCAATACCTGTGTTGCCTGTGCAGCGTTTTTTTCAATATGAAGTCTGTTGCAATCCCAAAAAGTAAAGGAGACAGTATACATCCTTGTTTCACACCTGTTTCAGTCTGGAGCCATTCTTAGGAAAGCAGCAAATGTCACTATGTTTGACAAGCTAAGAAATGCCACTATAAGACAGATGGTAGGAACCACATCATGTCTGCGACGCGGAGAGAAGCGAAGAATCAAGTGGTTCAGCCACTTAATGAGGGTGGCATTCTCACAGCCACCCTCTTCTGAACTTGATTATCGTTGTATCCCTCTTTCTCCTCTCCGTCTTCCTCACACCATCGTCACTACCAGCCTATGACAAGTCGCGAGTTTTCCTCTAAACATTCTCAACGCTCCGAAAAGCGCAGTTTCGGGCGCAGCGCGAAGGTCGGGGGTTCGAATCCGGCTGGAGGCGCCTCATTCAACCGGCTGTAGAAATGGGTACCCGACTTCTTCTGGAGGTGTGGAAGGAAAGGCGGCCAGGCATGATACTGACCATATCACCCTCTAGTGTGCTGACAGGTCAAGGAATATTTGGGCACTAACACCATATCCCTATGTGCCTCTAAAGGCATCTTTACCTTTACCTTTCTTATGAGCCACAGGTAAGTGCTCACTGTTTTTCTACAACAGAAATGTTTTTCAATCTTATTTGTTGTACATCATTCATATGAATCTATATTTTATCTTCTTTTCTTACTTCTTTGTCTTTTATGTTTTTGCATGATTGAGGTATAAACGGACACTTTACAACTGTACGCCTGTTAACTAATAAAGCTTTCCCTAATTTTGTTTGAAACAGTTTAAACACCTTATTAACGCAAGTGTCACTAGAAGTTTCAGGGGATCGTTATTTTAAATCTGTCACTGTCATCACGTCTTTGTCCAGACTGTTGCCTATGATAGGGTGACATGATAGTTTGCAGTACTATTATCTCTCTTCTATCTCAACATTTCTCCACGTGTTAGCTTTTTAAAACAAACCACGGCTTAAACAACATCATCACGCAGAATAACATCATCACACATAACAACATCATCATGCATAACAACATCATCACGAATAAAAACATCATCACACGTAACAAAATCATCACACGCAACAACATCATCACGTTTAACAATATAATCACAAGTAATAACATCATTACACGCAACATCATCATCACGTTTAACAACATCATCATGCATAGCAACATAATCGCACGTAATAACATCATTACATGCAACAACATCATCACGTTTAACAACATCATCACATGTAACAACATCATTACACGCAACAACATCATCACATTTAACAAGATCATAACGCATAACAACATCATTACATGCAACAACATCATCACGTTTAACAACATCATCACTTTTACAAACATCATCACATGTAATAACATCATCACACGTAACAACTTCATCACATTTAACATGATCATCACGCATAACAACATCATCACATGCAACAAAATCACCACATTTAACAAGATCATCGCGTATAACAACATCATCAAACGCATAGCAACATCATCACCCATAACAACATCATCACACGCATAGCAACATCATCGCGGGCAACAAAATCCCAATGGATAACTCCTGATAACTTGCAACTCACGAGGAAACGGGATGAAGCCCATGAAAGCAGAAATTTCAGTAGCTGTCGTTGACTTAGGAATAAGGTGCAGTATTTACTTAGACAGGAAAATAAAAATTACTTCAGAAATTTAGTAAACGAAAAAACTGATAGTAAATCAGTTTGGAAGGAGATTCATAATATTGTAAGTAAAAGGAAGCAATCTGGTCCACAAACACTTAATGGTGAACATACTTGCACTAACTTCAGTGAATATTTTAGAGAAGAAATTAGTATTCTAAAATCTTCATTACCGACCCCTAATTGAGACCCGAGTGTGTTGATAACTTACAGCGACAGTAAATGTGTAAAACTTAAAGAACTAAGTATTCCTTTACTCACAGTCGGTGAGGTTTATAAGTACATCCTGGCCTTAAAGAAAACAAACTCAGCAGTGCGTGAAGACGTTAAGAACAAGATACAACGCTACGCTGCACCAGTTATCACAGACATACTAACATACTTATACAGTTTGTGCATTGACAAAGAATTTTACCTTGACGATTTTAAACTCCGCAAAGTGTTTCCTCTTCTTCAATCTGGACAGACTAGTGACCTCTCAAACTATAGACCCATATCCATTCTGTCATCACTATCTAAACCTCTTGAAAAGCATATACAAAAGTTAACACTGCTCCACATGCAAGAAAACAATCTACTAACAGGCAGTCAGTCAGGTGTTAGACCAAATCACTCCTACCACACAGCATTAACTAAAATGAATGAAAACTTGGTTGTCTAATATAAATGATGACAAATTGTGTTGTGGTGCTGTCTTTGTTATTTCAAGAAAGCCTTCGATATGATTGATCATGAAATTCTTGCAAAAAAAGCTGGAAGGTCATAGATTACACCCTGACCTAACAAAATTTATTACATCTTTTCTCTCAGTTAGAAAGGAAGTATGAAAAAATGATATGAAGAGTTTGATTAGATGGAGTAATACAAATGGTATGTTGATAAACACTAACAAAACAAAATCCATGCTCATCACTGCAAGACAGAAACTGCAGAATGCAACAAAAAGTTCACTATAGATTTGTGCTGGGACTAAGGCAATAGAAAATGTTCATGAACATAAAACTCTAGGACTCATCATTTAGAATGTCTCGGTGAAGACTTGTAAGAGAAGAGGACCTAAGAGTGGAAAGAAGTGTTTGTAGAATTCTGCTGTGAGGCCGTCAGGCCGTGCTGAATTGTTTTCTTGCATTGCTTGTAGTGCCTGTGTCAGGTTTTCTAATGTTAGTGGTCTGTCTAGTGCTTGCCTGTGTCAGGTTTTCTAATGTTAGTAGTGTGTCTAGTGTTTACCTGTGTTACGTTTTCTAATGTTAATGGTTTGTCTAGTGCTGGCCTGTGTCAGGTTTTCTAATGTTAGTGGTGTGTCTAGTGGTTACCTGTGTCAGGTTTTCTACTGTTAGTGGTTGGTCTAGTGTTTGCTTCTCAGAGTCGATGAGTTGTTTAGTGCACTGCATGTATTTGTACTGTATGTGTGCTTGCGTTTTTTACTCGGTTTACAGTTTTTTGTAGTATTCTGTAAAAGCCTGTACTATGTTTGTACTATCTGTCTATCTGTCCCTGTGGCGTCTATTACCTCTCTTACTGGTGTGCTCCGTTGTATGTTTTGTTCTATGCTTAAATACTGCTTGGTAGGTATTTCTTGTGTGATGTTATTGAGTCTTGTTCTGAGAAGTGCACCTTGAAATCTGAGTGGTCTGTGTTTATCTAGTTCTTCTTGTAGTGTGAGTATATGCCATGAGTTTTTGTCCATCTGTTGTGTTAGTTTGATTGTTTCTTCTAATATTTGTTCCTGTCTCAGCCTTTCTCTGTGTATCTGTGTTGAGAGCGTTTGTGCGTTGTCTCTTATTGCATGTTTTAAATTCTCCCAGTGTTGTTGGATGTTGTGTGTGATTATGTTATTCGTGAAAGTGTGTATCAGTTGTGTCATGTTTTCAACAAATTGTTTGTTTTGGAGGAGTGTGATGTTAAATTTCCAGTGTGGTGATCGTTTTAAAGGTATACCTGTAGGTACTTTGTTTACTGTTGCTACGACTGCCTTGTGGTCTGTGAAATATAATGTACTAGGGAGATGTTTGACTTGCGCTATATGGCATGTATTGGTGTGTACATTCTGTGTAACCTAAATTCTCTGCTGTGTGCGTCGTTCCTGTAAGTGATCTCTCTGCCCTGGGGGTGTATGTGTCTGTATGTATCTACTAAATCATATGTATTTATTATGTCCTGCAGAAAAAAACTGTCACATTTGTTGGTTCTAGCTAGACTTCCTATAATGTCTAAATCTGATGTTACACAACTGAAATCTCTCCTAATATAATGTTGTGTCCTTTGTATCTGTGGCTGAGAAGAGATTCTAATTCTCCGTAGAAGTTGCGCTGGTGCATGGGGTTAGGTGGTGCGTGAATGTTAACTATAGTGTATGTGTGTGTAATTTTTTAACCTCACATATCACATTTCTCCCCCTACCACCTCTGTTTGTCCTAACTACCTCCCACCTGTTTGATATCTGTCCTAACTACCTCCCACCTGTCTGATGTATGTCCTATCTACCTCTCAACTGTCTGATGTCTGTCCTAACTACCTCTTACCTGTCTGATATCTGTCCTAATTACCTCCCACCTGTCTGATATTTGTCCAAACTACCTCCCACCTGTCTGATGTCTATCCTAACTGTCTCCCACCTGTCTGATGTCTGTCCTAACTACCTCCCACCTGTCTGTTGTCTGTCCTAACTACCTCCCACTTGTCTGATGTCTATCCTAACTATCTCCCACCTGTCTAATGTCTGTCCTATTTACCTCCCACCTGTCCGATGTCTATAATAACTGTCTCCCATCTGTCTGACGTCTGTCCTACCTACCTCCCACGTGTCTGATGTCTGTCCTAACTACATCCCACCTGTCTGATGTTTGTATTATTGCTACCCCTGATCCTGCTGCTTGAAAGGCTAAACTAAAACATGAATGTCTGAAGCCTCGCTATGTTGTGATTTGTGCTGCGTGTGTGTCTGTATGTATATTTGTTTCTTGGGTCAAGATGAAATCTGGGTTGTATTAATGTGTTAAAGAAACTATGTGCTGTAGTTTTATGCGCAAGCCTTTAATGTTAACACTCAAAACTCTAATTTCCTTATCCATTTCTAAACCTAAGAAAAAAACAAAATGTCGCCTATTATGGTGTGTGTTGTGAGCAAAACATGCAACGCATAAAAAAAGGAAACATACTAAACGTAGCTAACTAGGATGTCCGTGTTGTCCCGGTAATGTTTTAGATGTCGCTGTCCTGCTCTAGGATGTCCGTGTTGTGCCGGTGATGTTTTTGATGTCGCTGTCCTGCTCTAGGATGTCCGTGCTGTTCTGATTCCATACTTCTTAGGTGGTTCCGGTGTCATGGGGTATCTCTAGCCAGGACGGGGCCCCAGCATCATAAAGTTAACAACATCACCACACGTAACAACATCATCACACATAGCAACATCATCACGCATAACAACATCATCACGCATAACAACATCATCACACGCATAGCAACATCATCACACGCATTACAACATCATCACGCATGACAACATCATCACACCCAACAAAATCCCCGTGGATAACTCCTGATAACTTGCAACTCACGAGGAAACGGGATGAAGCCCATAAAAGCAGAAATTTCAGTAGCTATCGTTCACTTAGGAATAAGGTGCAGTATTTAATTAGACAGGAAAATACAAATTAATTCAGAAGTTTAGTTAAAGACAAAACGTATAGAAAATCAATTTGGAAAGCGATTAATTCTCTTGTAAATAAAAGGAAGCAATCTGGCCCACAAACACTTAATGGTGAACATACTTGCACTAACTTCAGTGAACATTTTAAGGAAGAAATTAGTATTCTATAATCTTCATTACCGACCCCTAATTGAGACCCGAGTATGTTCAAAACTTACAGCGACATTAAATGTGTAAAACTTAAAGAACTAAATATTCCTTTCCTCACAGTCGGTGAGGTTTATAACTACATCAGGTCCTTAAAGAAAACAAACTCAGCAGTGCGTGAAGACATTAAGAACAAGATACAACGCTTCGCTGCACCAGTTATCACAGACACACTAAAATACTTATACAGTTTGTGCATTGACAAAGAATTTTACCTTGACGCTTTTAAAATCGCCAAAGTGTTTCCTCTTCTTCAATCTGGACAGACTAGTGACCTCTCAAACTATAGACCCATATCCATTCTGTCATCACTATCTAAACCTCTTGAAAAGCATATACAAAAGTTAACACTGCCCCACATGCAAGAAAACAATCTACTAATAGGCAGTCAGTCAGGTTTTAGACCAAATCACTCCTGCCACACAGCATTAACTAAAATGAATGAAACTTGGTTGTCTAATATAAATGATGACAAATTGTGTTGTGGTGCTGTCTTTGTTGATTTCAAGAAAGCCTTCGATATGATTGATCATGAAATTCTTGCAAAAAAAGCTGGAAGGTCATAGATTACACCATGACCTAACAAAGTTTATTACATCTTTTCTCTCAGGTAGAAAACAAGTAGTTTGCTTTAGAAATATAATACTTGACTCCCCTGTGGTTGATACTGGTATTCCTCAATGCTCCATTCTTGATCCTCTTCTCTTTGCTATATATATTAACGACTTACCATTACATTGAAAGAACCCTTCATGTGGTCTTTTTGCTGATGACTGTATTGTTTATAATGGTTACTATGACATCACTAACCTACAGACAACGCTCCAAAATGATATGAAGAGTTTGATTAAATGGAGTAATGCAAATTGTATATTGATAAACATAATAAAACAAAGTCCATGTTCATCACTGCAAGACAGAAACTACAGAATGCAACAAAAAGTTCAGGGCAGCTTTGTGCTGGGACTAAGGCAATAGAAAATGTTAATGAACATAAAAATCTAGGACTCATCATTTGGAATGTGTTGTAAGAGAAGAGGACCTAAGAGTGGAAAGAAGTGTTAGTAGAATTCTGTTGTGAGGCCGTCTGGCGCTGCTAACTTGTTTTCTTGAATTGCTTGTAGTGCCTGTGTCAGGTTTTCTAATGTTAGTGGTGTGTGTAGTGCTTGCCTGTGTCAGGTTTTCTAATGTTAGTAGTGTGTCTAGTGCTTGCCTATGTCAGGTTTTCTAATGTTAGTGGTTTGTCTAGTGCTTGCCTGTATCAGGTTTTCTAATGTTATTAGTGTATCCAGTGCTTGCTTATGCCAGTATTTCAAATGTTAGTCGTTTGTCTAATGCTGGCCTGTGTCAGGTTTTCTAATGTTAGTAGTGTGTCTAGTGCTCGCCTGTGTAAATTTTTCAATTGTTAGTAGTGTGTCTAGTGCTTGCTTGTGTCAGGTTTTCTAATGTTATTAGTGTGTCTAGTGCTTGCCTGTATCAGGTTTTCTAATGTTAGTAGTGTGTCTAATTCTTGCCTGTGTTAGGTTTTCTAATGTTAGTAGTGTGTTTAGTGTTTGCCTATGTCAGGTTTTCTAATGTTAGTAGTGTGTCTAATGCTTGCCTGTACCAGGTTTTCTAATGTTATTAGTCTGTATAGTGCTTGCCTGTGTCAAGTTTTCTAATGTTAATAGTCTGTCTCATGCTTGCTTGTTTCAGGTTTTCTAATGTTAATGGTATGTCTAGTGTTGCCTGTGTCAAGTTTTCTACTGTTTATTATGTGTCTAGTATTTGCTTGTCAGACCCCGTGAGGTGTAAAATATACTGCATGTGTTTCTCTGTATGTGTGCTTGCGTTTATTCTACGATGTACAGTTTTTTTTGTAGTATTCTGTAAAAGCCTGTACTATGTTTGCACGATCTGTCTCTCTGTTCCCCGTGGCGTCTGTTACCTCTCTTATTGGTGTGCTGCGTTGTATGTTTTGTTCTATGCTTAAATACTGCTTGGTAGGTATTTCTTGTGTGATGGTATTGAGGCTTGTTCTGAGAAGTGCACCTTGAAATGTGCGTGGTCTGTGTTGATCTATTTCTTCTTGTAGTGTGAGTAGATGCCGTGAGGTTTTGTCCATCTGTTTTGTTAGTTTGATTGCTTCTTCTAATATTTGTTCCTGTCTCAGCCTTTCTCTGTGTATCTGTGTTGAGAGCGTGTTTGTTTTTTCTCTTATTGCATGCTTAAAGTCTCCCATGTTGTTGGATGTTGTGTGTGATTATGTTATTCGTGAAAGTGTGTATCAGTTGTGTCATGTTTTTAACAAATTGTTTGTTTTGGAGGAGTGTGATGTTAAATTTCCAGCGTGGTGATCGTTTTAAAGGTATACCTGTAGGTAATTTGTTTACTGTTGCTACGACTGCCTTGTGGTCTGTGAAATATAATGTACTAGGGAGATGTTTGACTTGCGCTATATGGCATGTATTGGTGTGTAAATGCTGTGTAACCTAAATTCTCTGCTGTGTGCGTCGTTCCTGTGAGTGATCTCTCTGCCCTGGGGGTGGGGGGTGTATGTGTCTTTATGTATCTACTAAATCATATGTATTTATTATGTCCTGCTGAAAAACTGTCACATGTGTTGGTTCTAGTTAGACTTCTTATAATGTCTAAATCTGATGTTACACAACTGAAATCTCTCCTAATATAATGTATTCTAAGTATTCGCAGATGTCGGGCTGGTGCATGCGGTTAGGTGGTGCGTGAATGTTAACTATAGTGTATGTGTGTGTGATGCATTTAACCTCACATATCTCAATTCTCCCCCTATTATCTCTGTTTGTCCTAACTACCTCTCACCTGTCTGATGTCTGTCCTAACTACCTCCCACCTGTCTGATGTCTGTCATAACTACCTCCCACCTGTCTGATGTCTGTACTAAATACCTCCCACCTGTCTGATGTCTGTACTAAATACCTCCCACCTGTCTGATGTCTGTAGTAACTACCTTCCACCTGTCTGATGTCTGTACTAAATACCTCCCACCTGTCTGATGTCTGTACTAAATACCTCCCACCTGTCTGATGTCTGTACTAAATACCTCCCACCTGTCTGATGTCTGTACTAAATACCTCCCACCTGTCTGATGTCTGTAGTAACTACCTTCCACCTGTCTGATGTCTGTACTAAATACCTCCCACCTGTCTGATGTCTGTATTATTGCTACTCCTGATCCTGCTGCGTGAATGGCTAAACTAAAACATGAATATCTGAAGCCTCGCTGTGTTGTGATTTGCGCTGCGTGTGTGTCTGTATGTATATTTGTTTCTTGGGTCAAGATGAAATATGGGTTGTATGAATGTGTTAAAGAAACTATGTGCTGTAGTTTTGTGCGCAAGCCTTTAATGTTAACACTCAAAACTCTAATTTCCTTATCCATTTCTAAACCTAAGAAAAAAACAAAATGTCGCCTATTATGGTGTGTGTTGTGAGCAAAACATGCAACGCATAAAAAAGGAAACATACTAAACGTAGCTAGCTAGGATGTCCGTGGTGTCCCGGTGATGTTCTAGGTGTCACTGTCCCGCTCTAGGATGTCCGTGTTGTCCCGGTAATGTTCTTGATGTCGCTGTCCTGCTCTAGGATGTCCGTGGTGTATCGGTGATGTTCTAGTTGTCGCTGTCCTGCTGTAGGATGTCCGTACTGTTTGGTTCTATACGTCTGAGCTGATTCCGCTGTCATGGGATATCTCCAGGCAGGACAGGGCCCTGTGCCAGCCTGTGTCGGTGTCTGTGTCACTCTCCTCCCTCCAAGCTCGCGGCCCGGTGCGAGCCTGTGGCGGTGTCTGTGTCACTCTCCTCCCTCCAAGCTCGCGGCCATGTGCCAGCCTGTGGCGGTGTCTGTGTCACTCTCCTCCCTCCAAGCTCGCGGCCATGTGCCAGCCTGTGGCGGTGTCTGTGACACTCTCCTCCCTCCAAGCTCGCGGCCATGTGCCAGCCTGTGGCGGTGTCTGTGTCACTCTCCTCCCTCCAAGCTCGCGGCCCGGTGCGAGCCTGTGGCGGTGTCTGTGTCACTCTCCTCCCTCCCAGCTCGCGGACCGGTGCGACCCTGTGGCGGTGTCTGTGTCACTCTCCTCCCTCCAAGCTCGCGGACCGGTGCGAGCCTGTGGCGGTGTCTGTGTCACTCTCCTCCCTCCAAGCTCGCGGCCCGGTGCGAGCCTGTGGCGGTGTCTGTGTCACTCTCCTCCCTCCAAGCTCGCGGCCATGTGCCAGCCTGTGGCGGTGTCTGTGTCACTCTCCTCCTCCCAGCTCGCGGCCATGTGCCAGCCTGTGGCGGTGTCTGTGACACTCTCCTCCCTCCAAGCTCGCGGCCATGTGCCAGCCTGTGGCGGTGTCTGTGTCACTCTCCTCCCTCCAAGCTCGCGGCCCGGTGCGAGCCTGTGGCGGTGTCTGTGTCACTCTCCTCCCTCCCAGCTCGCGGACCGGTGCGACCCTGTGGCGGTGTCTGTGTCACTCTCCTCCCTCCAAGCTCGCGGACCGGTGCGAGCCTGTGGCGGTGTCTGTGTCACTCTCCTCCCTCCAAGCTCGCGGCCCGGTGCGACCCTGTGGCGGTGTCTGTGTCACTCTCCTCCCTCCAAGCTCGCTGACCGGTGCGAGCCTGTGGCGGTGTCTGTGTCACTCTCCTCCCTCCCAGCTCGCGGACCGGTGCGAGCCTGTGTCGGTGTCTGTGTCACTCTCCTCCCTCCCAGCTCGCGGCCCGGTGCGAGCCTGTGGCGGTGTCTGTGTCACTCTCCCTCCCAGCTCGCGGACCGGTGCGAGCCTGTGGCGGTGTCTGTGTCACTCTCCTCCCTCCCAGCTCGCGGCCCGGTGCGAGCCTGTGGCGGTGTCTGTGTCATTCTCCTCCCTCCCAGCTCGCGGCCCGGTGCGAGCCTGTGGCGGTGTCTGTGTCACTCTCCTCCCTCCCAGCTCGCAGCCCGGTGCCAGCCTGTGGCGGTGTCTGTGTCACTCTCCTCCCTCCCAGTTCGCAGCCCGGTGCCAGCCTGTGACGGTGTCTGTGTCACTCTCCTCCCATGGGAACCCGTGCGATCCTGTGGCGGTGTCACTCTCCTCCCATGGGAACCCGTGCGATCCTGTGGCGGTGTCACTCTCCTCCCATGGGAACCCGTGCGATCCTGTGGCGGTGTCGCTCTCCTCCCATGGGAACCCGTGCGATCCTGTGGCGGTGCCGCTCTCCTCCCATGGGAACCCGTGCGATCCTGTGGCGGTGTCGCTCTCCTCCCATGGGAACCCGTGCGATCCTGTGGCGGTGTCGCTCTCCTCCCATGGGAACCCGTGCGATCCTGTGGCGGTGTCGCTCTCCTCCCATGGGAACCCGTGCGATCCTGTGGCGGTGTCGCTCTCCTCCCATGGGAACCCGTGCGATCCTGTGGCGGTGTCTGTGTCGCTCTCCTCCCATGGGAACCCGTGCGATCCTGTGGCGGTGTCGCTCTCCTCCCATGGGAACCCGTGCGATCCTGTGGCGGTGTCACTCTCCTCCCATGGGAACCCGTGCGATCCTGTGGCGGTGCCGCTCTCCTCCGGGCCAGACATCTCGTCCCTGTCTAGTGGCCGAGGTTCCGGCGTGGGTGATGCTTCCGGTTCCGGTGTATATGGAGGTAGCGTCAGCGGTGCTGGTTGAGCTGGTGTGGGCGGCTTTGGGCTTGTACTGTTTTTTTTTCTCTGCTTTTTCCCATATAGGGTGAACCCGTCGGCAGTGAGTCATCTTTCTTCATGTCCTTTTGTTTGGGCCGTCTTTGACCCCGGTCTGTCTTGTGTAGGCAATTTTTGCCGCGACTGTGGGGGCTCCCTGTGTGTTGGCTGCCGCGACTGTGGGGGCTCCCTGTGTGTTGGCTGCCGCGACTGTGGGGGCTCCCTGTGTGTTGGCTGCCGCGACTGTGGGGGCTCCCTGTGTGTTGGCTGCCGCGACTGTGGGGGCTCCCTGCGTGTTGGCTGCCGCGACTGTGGGGGCTCCCTGTGTGTGGTTTTTCTTCCTCTTTTCTGGCACTGGTCTGCCACACCTCGGGCAAGGGGTTTTCCTACCAGGGAGAGAGACCCACAGTTTATGGGGTTTCAGACTCTCCGTCCCCCCGTGTGGTACCCGGGATCTGCAAAGAATAGGACCACTGTACCCTACCACGCATGATTGTAAAAGGCGACTAAGGAGGGTTCAGCATAGGGCCAGCAACCCTATCTGGTAAAAAAAACTATCAGACTACTACAGAAACAGAAGCAAGGAAAAAAACAAATGCAGGTGGAAGGAGAAAAGCGTATCAGGAAATTGAGCCCATGAAGGTTGTGGATGAAAGCCAGCCACTGGAAGTCCCCAGCCCGACTGCAGACCTCCTGGAACCTAAACACAAGATGCAAATAGGCAGCTGGAATGTAAGAACACTAAACCAGACTGGAAAACTAGCACAAACCATCAAGGAAATGCACAGATACAAACTAGACATACTAGGAATACAAGAACCAAGATGGACAGGACAAGGCAGAAGGAAATTAACAACACAGCACACAGAAGATACAATAATATGGTCAGGTAAAGAAGATCTTCATGAAGGAGGAGTAGCATTGATTATAACAAAAGAAGCATCAAGAGCATTGCAGAAATGGACCCCAATAAATGAGAGATTATTATATGTACGCTTCAACTCAAGATTCACGAAGCTGTCTATTATAGTTTGTTATGCACCAACAGAAGCAGCTGAAGAGGAATTAAAAGAAGATTTTTACAACAGCCTCCAAGCAACAGTAGAAACAATACCCAAGCATGATATGCTACTCATCTTGGGCGACTTCAATGCAAAAGTAGGTGAAGGAAATGAAGATAGAAGAAGAATCATGGGAAGAGAAGGAATCGGAGAAATAAATGAAAATGGAGAAAGACTGTGCAGTTTCTGTGAAGAAAACATGATGACCATCGGAGGGACAATTTTCCAACACAGAAACATCCATAAGGTGACTTGGAGGTCACCAGATAAAACCACAGAAAACCAAATCGATCACATACTAATGAACAAGTGGAAACTGTCACTACAAGATGTGCGAGCAAGGAAAGGAGCAGATGTAGGAAGTGATCACAACCTTCTGGTAGCAAAATAAAACTAAAATTAAGGAAAGCCAAAATCGGAGAACACAGAAAGATACATTTTGATACAAGAAAACTGATAGACCAGCAAACAAGAAATGAATTCTCAATAGTACTTAAGAACCGCTTCAGTGTCCTACAAGACGAAGCAGAAATGTCCATATTAGAGTTCAATAAAACATTACAGGAAACAGCAAAAGAGGTGCTGGGATATCGGAAAAGGAGAAAAGAGGAATGGATAAGCGAGACCACATGGGAAAAGATAGAGCAAAGAAAAGAAATCAAGAAAAAATTACTGAACACCAAATCACAACGGCTTAAAGAACGAGTTTTAAGTAATTATGCACAAAAAGACAAAGAAGTGAAGGAATCATGCCGTCAAGATAAACGTCAATATTATGACAACTTAGCAGAAACAGCAGAGAAAGCAGCATATACAAATGACATGAAAACCATATATAAAATCACAAAGCAGATGACAGGTAACTTCAACACAAGATGTGAAAGTGCAGTAAGAACACAAAATGAACAACTGGTCAGTGGAGAAAGAGAAAAAATTGAACGATGGAGGGAACACTTTAACACCCTACTAAACAGAACACAAGCAGCACAAACAATAGACATACCTGAAGCAAAAACGGAACTAAACATCAATACAGGACCAATAACAATAAATGAAGTAAAGGAGGCGATAAAGAAGCTAAAATCAGACAGGGCACCAGGTGAAGATGAAGTGACTGCGGAGATGTTGAAAGCAGAAGAAACAGAAACACCAAAACAACTTTGCCGGATATTACAACAAATTTGAGATCTAGAAAAAGCCCCAGAGGAGTGGAAAACTGGGCTTATAGTAAAACTACCAAAGAAGGGTGACCTCAGAGATTGCGGGAGCTGGAGAGGCATTACCCTACTGCCACTCACCAGTAAAGTATTTTGCAGAATAATCATCAACAGAATTGTACCAACACTTGAGGAAAAACTTCGGAAAGAGCAGGCAGGATTTAGGAAAGGAAGATCATGCATAGACCACAAATTTGTACTTAGACAAATATTAGAACAGGCAAATGAGTGGCATAGCACAACATATGCATTATTCATAGATTTTGAGAAAGCCTTTGACAGTGTCAACAGAGATGCACAGTGCAAAATCCTAAGATGGCATGGCCTCCCCCATAAAATAGTTAATGTAATCAAAGCCCTATACGAGGGTTTTCAGTGCAAAGTTATCTGTGGAGAACATACCTCCAGCAGCTTTAGGGTACAAACAGGAGTGAAACAGGGATGTGTACTATCACCAACATTATTTATCTTACTATCACCAACATTATTTATCTTGGCAGTAGACTGGTTAATGAATTAGGCAACATCAGACAAACGCAGAGGATTACAATGAACCCTTGACACAGTGCTGGAGGACCTTGACTTTGCGGACGACATTTGTCTATTATCAAGCAGCCACAAAGATATGCAAGATAAAATAAACAAGCTAACTCAGAATGCAAACAACATAGGACTAAATATTAACGTAGGAAAGACAAAGTTAATGAAGCAAAATGTGAACAACAGAAATGTACTCAGAGTAGATAACAAGTTAGTGGAGGAGGTCAACGAATTTGTATACCTTGGCAGCAGAGTAGTAGAAAATGGAGACAGCACAGAGGACATCAACAAGAGTCTTACTAGAGCAAACCAGGCTTTTGCAATGCTGCAGACTACATGGAAATAAAAAAAAAAAAACAAAGCATAAATATGAAAATCAGGATATTTAAGAGTAATGTTCTAAGTGTACTACTCTATGGAAGTGAATGCTGGAAAATCACCAAAACCATAGAAAACAAGTTGAATTCTTTCCAGACTAAATGTTTACGAAGAATTAGAAAAATATTTTGGCCAAACACCATAAGAAATAACATCTTATTAACAGAAATGCAGATGAAACCACTGACAACAATTATTGAGGAAAGACGCTGGCGATGGTTGGGACATGTGCTCCGAATGACTGACAACTCACTACCAAAAATAGCACTAAGATGGACACCACAGGGGAGCAGAAGTAAGGGTAGACCAAAAGAGACATAGAGAAGAACAACAGAAAGGATGTTGAGCAATAGAGGGCTCACCTGGGCAAGAGCAGAAAAAAAGGCGAAGGACAGGCATTTGTGGAAAACCCTTGCAGAAGCCCCATGTGCCCTGGGCACTTAAGGTTCAGAGAGAGAGAGAGAGAGAGAGAGAGAGAGAGAGAGACTCTCCGTCATGCGCTGGAGGGTTATATAATGAGGAATTGGCTTACTCGGCCGGCACAGGAAGTTCCACTTATCCAGGGCCACTTCCGATCTGGATATCTCTGGCTCGCGGTTTCCGGTCACCTGCTCCACTATCCTTCTAACCCATTCCGCTTTCATGGTTGGGGGGCACCCAGTGTAGCGTGCCTTTCTTGCGCTCCTTGTCCAGATGCTCCACGGTTATTGTGGTCCTGGGCTGGCCGGACTCGAAGGTTTGCCCGTGAAGTTTTTCGTAGTGGACCGTGTGTGCGGCGGCCGTTAACTTGGCGTGCCACCGGGTTTGGTCCTGGAAGTGGTCCAGGCCAGTTATCCCACTGGCTCCAACTCCTAAAGGGCCAGCGATGACGCTCATTAAATATGTGTAAGAGACATTTGAAGTCTCTGGACCTGTCAGTGGTATGCCTCGATGTCCAGGTCCTCCACTCTGAGGTCTACGGTGTCCTCCGAGCGTATTTCTGTCTTGTAGGCGGAGTTTTGAGCTGTCTGCTTTATACGGGCCATCTTGCAAGTGAAATCTTTCCGAGGAAAATTTTTTTTTTTTTTTCCGACTCAGTGATTGATCTGTCAAGACCTTGCACTGTGCAACTTAGAAAACTCTTTCGAGTGATCGTTGTTGCTGTCATCATGTGGTAATATGTTTTTAGGTGTGTGGTTTCTTAACCCTCTGTGTTTTTCTTTCTTTGTTTCTCTTTGGATTCCTTTTTTTTTAAAAAATTATTTTATAATTTTTTTTTATATATATATATATATATAATGTATAAAAATTGCCTAATCTGTGACATTTTCTGTGTACTCTTTTTCTCCCTTTCGCTCTCTCTCTCTCTCTCCCATCGTTGTCTTCCTCTCTGGTGATGTACATTTTTTTTGGCAAAGGCCTTCTCTTTCACTCATGGGATGTACATGGATTTTTAACTTAAATTTTATCCTCTCTTGCTCTCTCTTTCTCTCTCTCTTTCAGTCCACTATTTTGCCAGATCTTTGTTGAAACATTCTCAAGAACGTGACAGGACTAAACGTGCAGAAATCGAAACGAGCTCTGTTTCTACACGTCCACACCAAGAACCTGAACTCTGCGAGCAGAGCTATTAACTTGATGTGTATGTCTGCCTGTGTTTTGGGGATTGTATTCAACATTATGGCTTTGTAGATGTCTGCTTGTTGTGCCGTGTGTGTTTCTATTGTGTTCTGTATTGTTTTTACTGTGGTTGCTACTGTTTTGCATTCGTAGAAAATGTGTTCTTCTGTTTCTAGTGCGTTCTTCCTGCATAGGTGACATCGTCTCATGTTTCTTTGTGTTTTGCTGTGTGTCGTGGGCGTCATATTGTATATGAGTCTGAAAGTGATTTCTCTGGCTTTTGGTGTGATATTTTTGAGATGGAGGTTTTGGAATGTGTCAGTATAGTCTAGTATGGGATATCTACGTCCCCTTTTGATCCTAAGGTGTAATGGTGGTGCTTGATTTCTGACCAAATGTTTGTATATACGGCTTGTTTTGCATTGGGTGAGCGTTTCGTGTCCTTGAATTGCTTGTATGCAGTTCTTGTAGAAGGGTGGTAGTGTGCCAAAGTAGTGTGCCTGCGAGTTGTTTGGTGGGACTAAATTGGATAGTCTCAGTCCTATGTAATAGTGGGCTAGGGGGTGTTGGTTTGGGTGTTTGATGATGCGGCCTACATGGCTGATTCTGAGTGCTCGTATTTTTGTCTGTATTTCTTGCAAGGCAATCCCTCCATGTATTTTGTCCTGCATGAGGGTTTTACGTTGTATTTTGTGAACAGTGTTTGTAAAGATAAAGTTTCTGATTTGCTTGTTTATTTCTTTGATTGTCTGCTGCGGAGGGTCTAGTACTGTGGCAGTGTATATTATTTTGGTATTATGTATGTATTTACTATGACGCTTCGTCCAAAAATTGTTGCTGTTTTGTATTTGTATCGTTGTAACATGTTTGTAATTTTTGTTATGAGGTTGTCCCATGTGGGTTTGTGTATTGTGTCGGGGTGTGATGGGAAAGTAATGCCGTACAGGCGGATGCTGTCTGTGCGTTTGAGACGAAGAGGGAAATCTCTTTTATCTCGCCATTTTCCTATTCCCATGATGTTAGATTTGTGTATGTTGAGTTTCGCTCCGCTGCCTTCACCGAATTCTGTGAAGGTGTCTAAAATGCGGGTTATTGACCTGTCTGTTGTTGGGAGGAAGATCGTGTCGTCCGCATAAGCGAGCAACTTTCTCTCTCCTCTGCCAGGTACGAAAGTACCCTGGATTGTTGTGTCTTGTCTGATTTTCTCTTCGGACAGCTCAAAACTTTGCCGATAAGTTTTTTTTTTCGGTTTTTGTGTCTCTCAGCTGTTCTATTTCGTGTCCCTTCTTCCGTTGTTCTGGCCGACCTTTTTTATCCTGATATCTGGTCTCATAGTTGACCAATAGGTATTTTGGCTCCGCCTCTATGTGTCCACTGGTTCCCATGAGCGTCCCGATTGGTTCTCACTTCATAACCTGTCAGGTTATCGTTCTCTAGTGTCCATCCATTTTTGCCTGGGGCAAGCCTGTGCTGTATTTACTGATGGTTAGTCGTTTATTTATTTATTATGCCATTTCCTAGACTATCTGTCACCAATAAGACCACTGGCACTTCCTAAATCCGGCTAGTTTCAATGTCTATTTTACTACCTCGGGCTAGTTGTTTGAGTGCCATTGCGTTGTTATCATTGGACCATCCTACTTTCTGGCGTCCTTCCTTAGTATTTCCTTTATCTCAGCGTCACTGTGTCTGCCTCTTCAGTCTTTCTGTCTCCTCTGTTTACCTTTGTCAGCGGCATGTCATGCTAGTGTCATGAAGTTTGTTTTATACCTTTTTATCTACGTTTACTACCAACATTTTTTCTGTTCTTATTCGATGTTACCATTTTGCCTACAACATATAATCATATTCATAATCAAATTCATCATCACCTTCATAATCATAATCATATTCATAATCATATTGATCATCCTAGTTATGAGGGACTGTGCTGCATGTGAATCAGAAAAAAAAAATCCCACTACCGGGACTGAACCAGGTACCGCCGGATTAGTAAATCCAGAGCCTAACTGTTCACTAACCAGTCCGCCTGGTTAAATAATATAGCTGGTTATAATAAACCACTTTAGTTGTTATGGGCGAAGTGTCAGAGGTACATTATTTAAATCCTTCAGTGTAACAGTGCCTATATGTAGACAATGTTGCATGAGATAAAGTGAACGCGATGGTCTGCAGCATATAATTTCATAATTCTGTATACGATATATAATTTCTACACTCTATTGCACTCTATGGAAGCACAACATTAATTTTTATTAGTAACTTTAAGAATGTAACAGCTTTTTTTTTCTTTTCAGACTCAGTGATTGATCTGTTAAGACCTTGCACTGTGCAACTTGGAAAACTCTTTCGAGTGACCGTTGTTGCTGTCATCACGTGGTACTTTGTTTTTAGCTGTGTGGTTTCTTAACCCTTTGTGTTTTTCTTTCTCTATTTCCCTTTGGATTTTCCCATCTTTATATATATATATATATATAATATATATATATATATATATATATATATATATATATATAATATTATATTATATTATATAAAAATTCCCTAATTTGTGAGATTTTCTGTGTACTCTATCTCTCCCTTTCGCTCTCTCTCTCTCTCTCTCTCCTATCATTGTCTTCCTCTCTGGTGATGTACATGATCCTTGTTTGGCAAAGGCCTTCTCTTTCACTCGTGGGATGTACATGGATTTTTAACTGAAATTTTATCTCTCTTGCTTCTCTCTTTCTCTCTCTCTTTCAGTCCATTATTTTGCCCGATCTTTGCTGAAACAGTCCCAAGAACGTGGTAGGACTAAACGTGCAGAAATCAAAACGAGCTCTGTTTCTACACGTCCAGTTACGGTGAATAGCAGGGTTCCCTGCCTGTGGATTTCCCCATTCTCCAGATCCACCTCTGGTTTGAAAGTAAAGCGGACCACCATTGGGGTGGCTGTAGTGGACGCAGAACTGATATCGGCCATTTCAAGACTTGTACGGTGAGAGGGACGAACCCAGCTGGCAAAAACCTTTCAAAACCTTTAGCAAAAAGAATGTAACAGCGTGCTCAGAAGACCCGCAGAACAATAAAGACAGTGCGTAGATCGCTCAGGAAGTTCACAGGCTTGTAAAGGGGGGGGGGGGTGGACATGCCACAGGTGGTGTCAAAGTGAGGCTATGACCGAGGGCTGTAGTTTGGTCCGGTGAGGCTTTCGGCCTGTATGACCCAGCGAGAAAATGAGCTGTTTAAAGTTAAACACACTATGTTTTGTTAAAGAGATTCAGTTAAAAAAAAAAGGTAAAGGTAATCCTCTCATGCTTGCAGGCACATAGGGATATGGTGTTAGTGCCCATATTTTCCTTGACCTGTCAGCACACTAGAGGGTGATATGGTCAGTATCACGCCTGGCCGCCTTTCCTTCCCCAACTCCAGAAGAAGTTTGGTACCCATTTCTACAGCTGGGCGACTGGGGCGCCTCCGGCCGGATTCGAACCTCCGACTTCGCCATGAGAGACCAGTGCACTAACCACTTCGCCACTCGGACGCCCTTTAAAGTTAAACAGACTATGTTTTGTTAAAGAGATTCGGTAGTGTAGAAAAAAAGTCTTACGTCGAAATCATAAAAGTTCTGTTCGTGAAAATGAGAGTTTTTAATCATCTACTGCATTAATCTCAGTGTACGAAGTCTGATCAACCGGCTTTGCTATTCAGCTTTTATGAATGTGACGCATATAAAAGTTGTATCCGGGAGATTTTGTCGCATATTTTGTTCACAGTTGGTGGACGTTTTGTTGAATGCCTCTCTCAGTAAATGTGTGTAGTCTAAATAGACCTATCAATTAAATTAGCACACCTGCATTTCAAGATGACAAAAAAGAGGGATTCAGCGTTAAGAAGTGATATTTTTTCATTTCTGTGGAAAATGTTATTTGAATAGTGTGATAATTAGCGGATGAGCAAAGCAGGCCAATGATTAACCTTTAAGGAACAGTTACAATTACACAAACGGTTTTCACGAATAAAGCATGATCAAAAATCTAAATATACACAGAGTAAAGTTGCCATAATAAATAATTTTCACGAATAAAGCATGTAAAAAAATCTAAATATACACAGAGTAAAGCTGCCATTACAAGGAGGAATACAAATCTTTAACAAATAAAGTACGAAGAAATATAAGAAAAGACAAAAAAAAATACATACAAGATTTTTGTGAAAGAATATAAGAACATCAGAAGTGTGGAAGAAATAGAGAAATGCTTAAAGAAATGAAGACATTGACGAGAAATATCACACCTAAGATAAATGTAATTTGTGATGAAATGGGGAATACCTTGACAGAGACAGAGGAAATTTTAAAAAGATGGAAGGAATATTGCAGAGGAATGTATGAAACAACCGACTGTGAAAGCAGAAATCTACAGAGTGAATTATTATTGGAGGAGAATGAACTCGAACCGACAATAGAAGAAGTTTTATGGGCAATAAAGAATCTGAAAAATGGAAAATCACCTGGATGTCCAAATATACACAGAGTAAAGCTGCCATAATAAATAGTGTTCATGAATAAAGCATATACAAATCTGAATATACACAGTAAAGCTGCCATAGTAAATAGTTTTAATGAATAAAGCATATACAAATCTAAATATACACAGAGTAAAGCTGCCATAATAAATAGTTATCATGAATAAAGCATATACAAATCTAAATATACACAGAGTAAAGCTGCCATAATAAATAGTTTTAATGAAAAAGGCATATACAGATCTAAATAAACACAGAGTAAAGCTGCCATAATAAATAGTTTTTGTGAATAAAGCATATAAAAAAAGAGAGTGAAGCTGTAATGAAATTGTGAATGCTTCTATGACACTACACACTAGAGAGTAGGAGGAGGACTTTAGTGATTACATCAAATAACCCTACACTACACTAGAGAGCAGGAGGAGGACTCTAGTGAGTACAACAAATAACCCTACACTACATACTAGAGAGTAGGAGGAGGACTCTAGTGAGTACACCAAATAACCCTACACTACATACTAGAGAGTAGGAGGAGGACTCTAGTGAGTACAACAAATAACCCTACACTACACACTAGAGAGTAGGAGGAGGACTCTAGTGAGTACAACAAATAACCCTACACTACACACTAGAGAGTAAAAGAACTGAAATCATGCTCTAGAGAGTAGAAAAATTAACTCTACAAACTAGAGAGTAGATGTGCACAATAGTAGATGGACTTGCATACTAGACCTTATATTTGTATAGCTAGACAGGGTAAGCAAAAGTTTAATATGTGTTTGCATGGTTGTGTTGTGGTCTCCCATCCCCACCCCCACCCCACCCCCCCCCCTCATGCCCGGTACCCTGCCTTCCCTGGACCCTACTTAGAGTAATAAATACTAGGATCCCTCCTACTTCTTATAACTTTGGCCTGGCTTGTTCGCTGTCTAGAGATTACGATATCAACTAACATGTGCTTTCTATGGAGAAAAGAGAACTGTACGTAAGTGCCGTGCTTTAACCCGGGGGGGGGGGTGGTGGGTGTGTTAGAATGCTGTAACAGACCTGGTCTAGTCGAGCAACGTTTCAGGGATATCACAACGCCCTGTACAGAATTTCTGTCAGCTCTTTAAGTCGCCAAAAAAAAAAAAACGAGAGACCTGGGACGGCGTGTTCGTCTTCTAGCAGTCTGAAATGTGACGTCGCCATTGATTAGCTGCGCACCTGCCAACCACCGTCATCGCCATCACAAGCCCTGCCAGGTTGTACAGACGGATACATGTATAATAAAGTAATTTTGTGAACTATTATAACATTGATGACGAAGTGTTCTCTGTTTAATACTATCCACTATTATACTGCAAGAAGCTGGGATTGATACTGTCTTTTAATTCTAGATCTTGAATGCTTTGATGCTTGCTCGAATCACTGGTCGGCTGTTTCTTTTATACGAGGAATAATCCTCGAGGCCGCGACGAGATTTGTTATTCTTTGTTAATTTTATACAGCATCGTTAACAAGTTGTGACCGCGACAAGATTTGTTATTCTTTGTTAATTTTATACAGCATGTTTAACACGTTGTGACCGCGACAAGATTTGTTATTCTTTGTTAATTTTATACAGCATGTTTAACACATTGTTGTGTTAGCAGTCTTTCTGTGAATATCTGCGTAAGTATGGAGTGAGGAAAGCAATATTCAGTAAGTAATCTTTACCTGCAATAGAAACGTCTGTAAGAGGTGATGTATAATTATTTTAGCATCACAAACTTGAGCATTTATTACAACAACATAAGAGAAAGCGTATTAATAGAAATTTATATCTTACCTATGTGACTATCCTTCTTCTGCTTCTTCTTCTTCTTCCATTTTACTTTATTATAGCTGTATTGTCACTTTTCTTCTGTTTTTCTTATATCTCTTTCTTCTTTTCGTTTTTCTTCTTTTCTGTAACTTCTTATTCTTCACTTATAAAAGAGTATTCACCGTTTTCCTTCTCAAATATGTTCTTAATGTAACTGCACAAACTGGCACTTGTTTTATTTGAAAATAAAACAGTGTTGTTTTACTATGGCACTGGAAAAGACCCACTTTGTAATCTTCTACCTGCTACTGAAGTGTCTGAACATCCTAAACTAAGTCCTAGTAGAGTAAAGAGCAATGAAAGCGAACTTTATCTGCAGCAATGAGCCTTGATGGCTCAGAAAGAAGTAGAAGAAGAAGAAGATTATGACTTACGCTATCATAATGCCCATCACATGTAAATCGAAGAGCTTTTACTTGTTTTAGTGTTTAGCACACATGTCCTCACTTTATTTGCTCTTACCGTGCTTCAAGTAAATGTCTTGTGCTGACAAAGAAACTTTAAAGGAAACTTCAAAGTTCTCAGAATCAGAAATACGTTCACTGTACTATATTTTTTTTATCAGTTTCATGTTCAATTCAAATAAAGCCAGGCCCTTCCAGTAGCACTTAGGCCTTTACCGAAATTCACATTATTATTCTTAATGTCAGTCAGTCAACCATTCGCATGTCCCTTGCGGAACGTTGCCTTCCTAACAGCTTTCCTGTAGGTCTCTTGATTGTAAGCAATATGCCCTGCTGCTGATGCATCCATCTGCAGATTATCAGTGATGTCTTGCAACCGTCTTCTCCTTGGTCTTCCTCTCTTTCTTTTTTTATGTACCCTTCCAAGACGGTCTTCTCTAGATTATCATGACGTTTAATATGTCCAAAATATTTAAGTTTTCTCTTAAATGCTGCATCTTAATTCTTAATGATGCAGGGATTTTATGAATTAGTTACTTTCAAACGCAGCACCACAACTGGCGGTGTATGTTCTGTCAGCACAACTGGCGGTGTATGTTCTGTCAGCACAACTGGCGGTGTATGTTCTGGCAGCACAACTGGCGGTGTATGTTCTGTCAGCACAACTGGCGGTGTATGTTCTGGCAGCACAACTGGCGGTGTATGTTCTGTCAGCACAACTGGCGGTGTATGTTCTGTCAGCACAACTGGCGGTGTATGTTCTGGCAGCACAACTGGCGGTGTATGTTCTGGCAGCACAACTGGCGGTGTATGTTCTGGCAGCACAACTGGCGGTGTATGTTCTGGCAGAACAACTGGCGGTGTATGTTCTGGCAGCACAACTGGCGGTGTATGTTCTGGCAGCACAACTGGCGGTGTATGTTCTGGCAGAACAACTGGCGGTGTATGTTCTGGCAGAACAACTGGCGGTGTATGTTCTGGCACCACAACTGGCGGTGTATGTTCTGGCAGCACATGGTAATACCAGCCTCAGTTCATCATATGCTTCATCAATGTATCAGATTTCTTCATTTCTTAAAACACATTCTAGATTTTTACATTTGTTTAACACCTCAGACGTCGCATACTTCAAATTAGGGATGTCATATTTTAAAAAAAGAGGTTGGGGGGGGGGGGGAATATATGAACTGTGACACCGCAGTTGCTCAAATCTTTCTTGAATAGAAATAATAAAAATGAAAAACTCCGGTTTGAATTTAGCCCTGGATCCCAAATAGGTTCATCTCCTGTTTCTAATCCTTTTATTGTTGTTGTTGTTGTTGCTGTTGTTGTTGTTGTTGCTGTTGTTGTTATTGTTGCTGTTGTTGTTATTGCTGTTGTTGTTGATGCTGTTGTTGTTGTTATTGTTATTGTTGTTGCTGCTGCTCTTGTTGCTGATGTTGTTGTTGTTGTTGCTGTTCTGTCGAAACACTCTAGTACCTTCAGACTTTGGTTTAAAATCAGTCTCAGCTTCAACACTTTCAGCAAATGTAATCTGTGATCAGAGACCGGCATCCCTGTAGTCAGGGCATTCCCATGCCTGCTCCGTCTTCTGTTCCAACACCCAGTGAAGCGTGCGCCTGCTGATGGAGCCAGTCACGAACTGGTTGTGGGTAACTCGCGCTAAACCACTTCGTTCAGAAAAACGTCCACTTTCTCTCTTCTCCCTCAGTTCGATCATCCACCTGATGTGGTTGTTATCATTCAACCCGATATCTTCCTCCATTCGCAGCCTATCCAAGGTAGCTCCTGCAATCTCCTCCTTGTCCATTTTTAGGAGTCCTTGAATTGATGCCATGGCTGCCAGCTTGTCTCTTTGCCTTTGATTTCCGCGTGACTTGGGCAGTAGATCCAGGTCAGAATGGATAACCGAGAGCCAAGTAGAAGCTGGACCCACTTCCCGCGGAAGAAATGCCTCTCGATTCTCTGTAGCATACTTTGGGAGTCTGTTACACTGACCCCGTGTGAGTCTTTTCTTGTTTATTTGATTCCAGCAAAATTGTGTAGCATCAGCGAGATGAAAAGGTGAATCATTTCTGTGATTCTTACGGTTTTGGAGACATTTCCCAAGATCGGAAAGGCAGTAGACATTTCTATGTTTATATATTGCAAGGGTTTATTAACAACATTTGTACTTGTACTTGTACGAACTTCCTGTAAATGCGTGCTGGTGTTCTTTGCAGTCGATGCTGTAGAGATGTTGAGGCACAGCGTCGTATCGGCGTGGGAGCGGGTTATGGCAGTTTTTTTTCAGTCCCGGAGTACAGCTAAAAAGCAGAGGGCTTGCAGTGCTTCTTTAGCAGACTCCACCACCATGGGGACTATGGCGATCCCTGCCCTATTAGCCAGGCTAGGGCTGTTACTGGGGGTACCAAGGAGAGGTGGGACAGGGTCTTGGTCAACTATGGTTCGCTAACCCTGACCCTGGCACATCAGCTGTGGGTCGCCAACCCGGACGCTAGCGTATCAGATATGGGTTGCTGACCCTGACGCTAGCGTATCAGCTATGGGTCGCTGACCCTGACCCTAGCGTATCGGCAATGGGTCGCTGACCCTGACGCTAGCATGCCAGCTGTGGGTCGCTGACCCTGACGCTAGCATATCAGATATGGTTGGCTGACCCTGACGCTAGCGTATCAGATATGGATCGCTGACCTGACGCTAGCGTATCAGATATGGGTCGTTGATCCTGACGCTAGCATGTCAGATATGGGTCGCTGATTGCCTGATTGGACATGCGTCTTGGCCCGCATTAACAACATTAATTTCATGTAACCGTTTCCATCCTGAATGGTTTGAACGTAGCTTGTGTTTTGTTTAACTATAACTGGTCTACATTCAAAGCCCACCACTTTATCAAACTATTATGATGCGTGAAATATTTACGTACGTGAGCGACTTTCTAGCTCCGAAACCGTGGAAGTGTGGCAGTTAGTGTAAGGTCATTTTTCCGGCCATGTGACGTTTACTTTAAACTTGGCCTACAACACTTGCAAATCATCTTTTTTCTTCATTTGTGGCCTTGAAAAAAAATGGCACGGCCTTGACACAGTTTACGTCGCCCAAATACAGAATGAAGATTGACGATGTTCTCAGATGAAAGACAGTTTAGTGTGTCCATGGCGGATAGGAGAAATCAGATGTGGCGTCGTTCTGAAGAAAGATGTACCGATGTGTGTGTGTGGTCCAGCATGACAGTTGTGGAGGAGGAAGTCATGTGTGGGGTGGATTCTCCCATGACCACCGTGCTCCGTCTTCTGTTCCAACACCCAGTGAAGCGTGCGCCTGCTGATGGAGCCAGTCACGAACTGGTTGTGGGTAACTCGCGCTAAACCACTTCGTTCAGAAAAACGTCCACTTTCTCTCTTCTCCCTCAGTTCGATCATCCACCTGATGTGGTTGTTATCATTCAACCCGATATCTTCCTCCATTCGCAGCCTATCCAAGGTAGCTCCTGCAATCTCCTCCTTGTCCATTTTTAGGAGTCCTTGAATTGATGCCATGGCTGCCAGCTTGTCTCTTTGCCTTTGATTTCCGCGTGACTTGGGCAGTAGATCCAGGTCAGAATGGATAACCGAGAGCCAAGTAGAAGCTGGACCCACTTCCCGCGGAAGAAATGCCTCTCGATTCTCTGTAGCATACTTTGGGAGTCTGTTACACTGACCCCGTGTGAGTCTTTTCTTGTTTATTTGATTCCAGCAAAATTGTGTAGCATCAGCGAGATGAAAAGGTGAATCATTTCTGTGATTCTTACGGTTTTGGAGACATTTCCCAAGATCGGAAAGGCAGTAGACATTTCTATGTTTATATATTGCAAGGGTTTATTAACAACATTTGTACTTGTACTTGTACGAACTTCCTGTAAATGCGTGCTGGTGTTCTTTGCAGTCGATGCTGTAGAGATGTTGAGGCACAGCGTCGTATCGGCGTGGGAGCGGGTTATGGCAGTTTTTTTTCAGTCCCGGAGTACAGCTAAAAAGCAGAGGGCTTGCAGTGCTTCTTTAGCAGACTCCACCACCATGGGGACTATGGCGATCCCTGCCCTATTAGCCAGGCTAGGGCTGTTACTGGGGGTACCAAGGAGAGGTGGGACAGGGTCTTGGTCAACTATGGTTCGCTAACCCTGACCCTGGCACATCAGCTGTGGGTCGCCAACCCGGACGCTAGCGTATCAGATATGGGTTGCTGACCCTGACGCTAGCGTATCAGCTATGGGTCGCTGACCCTGACCCTAGCGTATCGGCAATGGGTCGCTGACCCTGACGCTAGCATGCCAGCTGTGGGTCGCTGACCCTGACGCTAGCATATCAGATATGGTTGGCTGACCCTGACGCTAGCGTATCAGATATGGATCGCTGACCTGACGCTAGCGTATCAGATATGGGTCGTTGATCCTGACGCTAGCATGTCAGATATGGGTCGCTGATTGCCTGATTGGACATGCGTCTTGGCCCGCATTAACAACATTAATTTCATGTAACCGTTTCCATCCTGAATGGTTTGAACGTAGCTTGTGGTTTTTTTAACTATAACTGGTCTACATTCAAAGCCCACCACTTTATCAAACTATTATGATGCGTGAAATATTTACGTACGTGAGCGACTTTCTAGCTCCGAAACCGTGGAAGTGTGGCAGTTAGTGTAAGGTCATTTTTCCGGCCATGTGACGTTTACTTTAAACTTGGCCTACAACACTTGCAAATCATCTTTTTTCTTCATTTGTGGCCTTGAAAAAAAATGGCACGGCCTTGACACAGTTTACGTCGCCCAAATACAGAATGAAGATTGACGATGTTCTCAGATGAAAGACAGTTTAGTGTGTCCATGGCGGATAGGAGAAATCAGATGTGGCGTCGTTCTGAAGAAAGATGTACCGATGTGTGTGTGTGGTCCAGCATGACAGTTGTGGAGGAGGAAGTCATGTGTGGGGTGGATTCTCCCATGACCACCGTGCTCCACTCCACATTTTCAGAGTTCATGTTACCACTAACGTCCATGTTAATCAGGTACTGCGACTTGCCAGAACTTTTCTTTCCAGCCTCTGGTGGCTGTACTTAAGCCCCTTCTCCACGTCAGATCCAGCATGCAACGCTGGCCGGCCAGACGGCTTTGAGACAGTTCCGCGGAGACACTCCGACTTTGGGATGAGGAATCCGATGAGTGCCTCAACGATATACATTCCCCACCACCTATAGTTTGCTGGCTCTGTTTTGTTTACATCATTCTGATAGCCACTGTTGTAAAGACACATAGGCTTGTCACGTCCCGGATTCAATGTTTTCACACCAGACTTTCCTCATCCGTGCCGGTGATCTCCATGTTCCGATCTGTCCACCAACCTGACGTTACATTTTACAAAAGTAACAGTTAGTGTCGATTATTACAGACCGCAGGCAGTATATGGTTATAAATTGTCCAATTTTCTGACGTCTAATTTTCGAAGGGAATTTATTCTTTACTATGTCAACTGTCTTGAATAATTTTGTTTTCTGTTTAATCGATAATTAAATGCATGCCTGACGCCGAACACGTTTTCTACAAAATCTGTGACAAAGAACAGGAAAGTGTTAAGACACAGTGCCATGCTACAAGAAAACATGAAAATATTAAATCACCCACCGAGTTTCAGACCAGGTTATTCCGGTTCATGTCCTGTCATTTTTGTTTTGTTTTGTTTTGGTTCATCATCGTCACCAGTTTATATCAAGTCATCATAAAATTCACCAATGGCGAGTATTCCACAGACAGAAATATAGAAATCAAAGAAAACAGAAATAGATGAACTGAACCTGAAAGCATAATTATTATGAAATATAAGAACTGGTCTATTTTTAATACAGTTAAGTGTGTAATTTTACATCCTTTCCGTGTCATTAAATGTCACATTGGGCCCGCATGTCATTTCGCCAACTTTTCCTGTTTTCGGCGAGCTGTTCAACATCAACCAGGGATTTTGTGCCTTTCTTAACAATGTCCCTTTTAGAGTTTCACGTGGTAGAGCTCTTTTTCTTCGGTCTGTTGTGTTCCACTTGACTAGTTGTTTTGGGATTCTCTGACTGTTTCTTCTCATCAAATAACCGACATATGCCCATCTAATTTTTCTGATCACCCATGAGACAGGTTGTTGTTCACTCATCTGTCCTATCTCAGCCTTGTTCTTGAATTAGTTCCACTTTATACCGAGAATCTTCCATAAGCATTTATTTTCAGAAGAGTCAAATTTTTGTCTATTTCTTTGCAGTCGATGCTGTAGAGATGTTGAGGCACAGCGTCGTATCGGCGTGGGAGCGGGTTATAGCAGTTTTTTTTCAGTCCCGGAGTACAGCTAAAAAGCAGAGGGCGTGCAGTGCTTCTTTAGCAGACTCCACCACCATAGGGAACTATGGCGATCCCTGCCCTGTTAGCCAGGCTAGGGCTGTTACTGGGGGTACCAAGGAGAGGTGGGACAGGGTCTTGGTCAACTATGGTTCGCTAACCCTGACCCTGGCACATCAGCTGTGGGTCGCCAACCCGGTCGCTAGCGTATCAGATATGGGTTGCTGACCCTGACGCTAGCGTATCAGCTATGGGTCGCTGACCCTGACCCTAGCGTATCGGCAATGGGTCGCTGACCCTGACGCTAGCATGCCAGCTATGGGTCGCTGACCCTGACGCTAGCATATCAGATATGGTTGGCTGACCCTGACGCTAGCGTATCAGATATGGATCGCTGACCTGACGCTAGCGTATCAGATATGGGTCGCTGACCCTGACGCTAGTATATCAGATATGGGTCGCTGATTGCCTGATTGGACATGCGTCTTGGCCCGCATTAACAACATTAATTTCATGTAACCGTTTCCATCCCGAATGGTTTGAACGTAGCTTGTGGTTTTTTTAACTATAACTGGTCTACATTCAAAGCCCACCATTTTATCAAACTATTATGATGCTGAAATATTTACGTACGTGAGCGATTTTCTAGCTCCGAAACCGTGGAAGTGTGGCAGTTAGTGTAAGGTCATTTTCCCGACGTTGTGACGTTTACTTTAAACTTGGCCTACAACACTTGCAAGTCAACTTTCTTCTTCATTTATGGCCTTTAGAAAAAATGGCACGGCCTTGACACAGTTTACGTCGCCCAAATACAGAATGAAGATCGACGATGTTCTCAGATGAAAGACAGTTTAGTGTGTCCATGGCGGATAGGAGAAATCAGATGTGGCGTCGTTCTGAAGAAAGATGTACCGATGTGTGTGTGGTCCAGCATGACAGGTGTGGAGGAGGAAGTCATGTGTGGGGTGGATTCTCCTATGACCACTGTACTCCACTCCACATTTTCAGAGTTGATGTTACCACTAACGTCCATGTTAATCAGGTACTGCGACTTGCCAGAACTTTTCTTTCCAGCCTCTGGTGGCTGTACTTAAACCCCTTCTCCACGTCAGATCCAGCATCAACGCTGGCCGGCCAGACGGCTTTGAGACAGTTCCGCGGAGACACTCCGACTTTAGGATGAGGAATCCGATGAGTGCCTCAATATATACATTCCCCACCACCTATAGTTTGCTGGCTCTATTTTGTTTACATCATTCTGACAGCCACTGTTGTAAAGACCAATAAGGTTGTCACGTCCTGGTTTCATTGTTTTCACACCAGATTTACCTCATCCGTGCCGGTGATCTCCATGTTCCGATCTGTCCACCAACCTGACGTTACATTTTACAAAAGTAACAGTTAGTGTCGATTGTTACAGGCCGCAGGCAGTATATGGTTATAAATTGTCCAAGTTTCTGACGTCTAATTTTCGAAGGGAATTTATTCTTTACTATGTCAACTGTCTTGAATAATTTTGTTTTCTGTTTAATCGATAATTAAATGCGTGCCTGTCGCCGAACACGTTTTCTACAAAATCTTCGACAAAGAACAGGAAAGTGTTAAGACACAGTGCCATGCTACAAGAAAACATGAAAATATTAAGTCACCCACCGAGTTTCAGACCAGGTTATTCCGGTTCATGTCCTGTCATTTTTGTTTTGTTTTGTTTTGTTTTGGTTCATCGTCGTCACCAGTTTATATCAAGTCATCATACAATTCATCAATGGCGAGTATTCCACAGACAGAAATATAGAAATCAAAGAAAACAGAAATAGATGAACTGAACCTGAAAGCAGAATTATTATGAAATATAAGAACTGGTCTATTTTTAATACAGTTAAGTGTGTAATCTTACATCCTTTCCGTGTCACATTGGGCCCGCATGTCATTTCGTCAATTTTTCCTGTTTTCGGCGAGCTGTTCAACCTCAACCAGGGATTTTGTGCCTTTCTTAACAATGTCCCTTTTAGAGTTTCACGTGGTAGAGCTATTTTTCTTCGGTCTGTTGTGTTCCACTTGACTAGTTGTTTTGGGATTCTCTGACTGTTTCTTCTCATCAAATAACCGACATATGCCCATCTCCTTTCTCTGATCACCCATGAGACAGGTTGTTGTTCACTCATCTGTCCTATCTCAGCCTTGTTCTTGAATTAGTTCCACTTTATACCGAGAATCTTGCATAAGCATTTATTTTCAGAAGAGTCAAATTTTTTGTCTATTTCTTTACTTGTTTTCTAGCCTTCGCATGCATAAATGAGGGTGGATTTAACATACTATGTCTGTATGAACATATTATGTTCTTTAAGGCTTGCCATACATACCGTGTTCTCTAAGGCTTGTCATACATACTCTGTTCTTTAAAGATTGTCATATACACAGTTTTCTCTAAGTCTTGTCACACACTGCGTTCTTTAAGGTTTGTCATACACACTGAGTTCTCTAAGGCTTGCCATACGCACTGTGTTCTCCAAGGCTTGTCATGCATACTCTGTTCTTTAAGGCTGGTCATACACACAGTTTTCTCTAAGGCTGGTCATACATACAGTTTTCTCTAAGCTTGCCATACATATTCTGTTCTTTAAGGCTGGTCATACATACAGTTTTCTCTAAGCTTGCCATACATATTCTGTTCTTTAAGGCTGGTCATACACACAGTTTTCTCTAAGGCTGGTCATACATACAGTTATCTCTAAGGCTTGTCACACACTTCCTTTTCTCTAAGGCCTATCATACATATAGTTTTCTCTAAGGCCTATCATACAAACTGTTTTCTCTAAGGCTTGTCACACAATTCCTTTTCTCTAAGGCCTGTCACACACACTGTTTTCTCTAAGGCCTGTCATACATACTGTTTTCTCTAAGGCCTGTCACACACACTCTTTTCTCTAAGGCCTGTCACACACACTGTTTTCTCTAAGGCCTGTCATACATACTGTTTTCTCTAAGGCCTGTCTATACATACTGTTTTCTCTAAGGCCTGTCACACAAACTGTTTCCCCTAAGGCATGTCACACACACTCCTTTCTCTAAGGCTTGTCAAACAAACTGTTTCCCCTAAGGCATATCACACACGCTCTTTTTGCTAAGGCTTGTTATAAACACTGTTTCCTTTACTGTCTGTCACATACACTCTTATCTCTACGGCTTGTCATACACAAACTTTTTTCTTTAAGGCTTGTCACACACAAACTCTTTTCTTTAAGGCTTGTCACACACACTCTTTTCTTTAAGGCTTGTCACACACAAACTCTTTTCTTTAAGGCTTGTCACACACACTCTTTTCTTTAAGGCCTGTCACACACAATCTTTTCTTTAAGGCTTGTCGCACACATTCTTTTCTTTAAGGCTTGTCACACACACTGTTTTCTCTAAGTCCTGTCACAAACACTGTTTTATCTAAGGCGTGTAATACACACGTTTTTCTTTAAGGCTTGTCACACACACACACTGTTTTCTTTAAGGCTAATCACACACACTCTTTTCTCTAAGGCTTGTCACACACACTCTTTTCTCTATGGCTTGTCACACACACTCTTTTCTTTAAGGCTTGTCACACACACTCTTTTCTCTAAGGATTGTCACACAAACTTTTTTCTTTGGGCCTTTCACACACTCTCTTGTCTTTAAGACCTGTCGCACACAGTTTTCTCTAAGGCTTGTCACACACACTCTTTTCTTTAAAGCCTGTCACACACTCTCTTTTCTCCAAGGCGTGTCATACATATAGTTTTTTCAAAGACTTGTCATACACACTCTTTTCTCTAATTCCTTTCACACGTACAGTTTTATCTAAGTCCTGTTACATACACTTTTTTCTCTAAGGCTTGTCACACACACTCTTTGCTCTGTGTCCTGTGATAAACACTCTTTTCTCCAAAGCCTTTCAGACATATTTTTTTCTCTAAAGCCTGTCACACACACTCTTTTCTCTAAGGTTTATGACACATACATTTTTCTCTAATGCCTGTCATACACACTGTTTTCACTAAGGCTTGTCACAAATATTCTTTTCTCTAAGGTCTGTCATACACACTCTTTTCTCCAAGTCCTGTCATATATATAATTTTCTCTAAAGCCTGTCACATTCGTTCTTTTCTGTAAGGCTTGTCACACACACTCTTTTCTCTAATGCGTGTCATACATATAATTTTCTCTAAAGCCTGTCACATCCACTCTTTTTCTGTAAGGCCTGTCACACACACTCTTTTCTCTAAGTCTTGTCATACACACTCTTTTCTCTAAGACCTGTCATACACAATATTTTCTCTAAGGCCTGTCATACAAACAGTTTTCTCTAAGACCTGTCACATGCACTCTTTTTTGTAAGGCTGGTCATACACACTGTTTTCTCTAAGGCCTGTCACACACACTCTTTTCTCTAAGGCCTGTCATACACACTCTTTTCTCTAAGGCCTGTCTCACACACTCTTTTCTCTAAGGCCTGTCACACTCACTCTTTTCTCTAAGGCCTGTCACACATATGTGGGACAGGGTCTTGATCAGCTATGGTTTGTTAACCCTTACACTAGTATATCAACTATGGGTCTCTTCCTCATTGGACAAGCGTCTTCAACACCTCCCACTCCCATGTGTGTCCTAAAAAGGACAACCAGAGAACTATTCTTACATTATAACAACGCTACATAAAACAAACAAACAAACAAAGAAACAAACAAACAAACAAACAAACTAGACGAACCGACTAACACGCCTACTCTATACCAGATCTCATGAATTTCTCCCCTAGTTCCGTGAAAAGAACGCCCCGCTGCTCAAAGACTAGCCAATCATCTCGCAGCTTAATTTTACTACAGAGAT